>JASANC010000651.1:0-37304 GCA_030248135.1 Theristus sp. LFF4_11 | reverse complement strand
GTAAATGATGGCGGTAAATAGAATTTGTTCTTAATGCAAACTAATGTTCGCAAAACATCAACAACAAAAACGTAAACAAAAGACTCGGCCGACTGACTTGGTCAGCCGTTTTAAGGCCAATTCATGCACAATTCATATGTATATCCGGCACGTCATGTATGAATGCGCATATAAACGAGCACAAGGTAACTTGACGTGCCGGATTGCTGTTTTTTGCATCATGAATGAAGACGTGCCATGAAAATCTGTGCGCATGAATTGGCGTTTAGCCAGCCAGTGACGTGTCTCACCAACCATTGGCAGCGGCCATGCATCATCGCCGTCGTCGCGCACATCCACAATTTCGCCGTTAACCTAAACAAGTGTATGTTTTGCAAAGTGCGCTGCAACAATGCAACACGATTGAGATACAATTATGAAATCGCCAACAACTTTGCTTAACAAACTGTTGACTGTTTTGTTTTCCATTGCATTGCGACTAACCGCGGTAGACTGCAGCACCACGCACGTCACCATCACCGCAGCCAGCAGCGACGCAACACGCTTCATTTTTGTTGCTGTTTCACGTTGAAGCGTTTGTGCGGTGTTTTTGTCGTAACTAACTGGCCCGTTGTTGGTTTCTGCTTCACCAAAGCGCTGCAATCTCGGTTTTGCTTTTTGACGCCGTCTCTGGAATTCAACAGTTCCCGTGTGCGAAAAGAAACTCCGGCGTGAGTCTGAAAAATCCCTGTCACCATGTTTATTTTCAAAATATTATTATGCGACTACACTTGGAAATAATGCAGTTTATCAAACCTATGATGATTCAGGAATGCTCTAGAGTTAACGAAACAGACAAACCGCCGAAAACACAATGCAAACGGGCTGCCATGCGAGCAGATACATTTTTAGTTGAATAACTTGCAGAACCCTAATGCCAGCCAAAAACGAGTTTTTTCTGCGAATAACGAAATCATCTGATGGGATGGTTTTTTAGTGTCCGGTACGGAAATTACATAAAAAAGATGCGCATCGATGAGTTGCAGCGCAATTTATGGAACCACAAAAACATGTAAATGACTTTAAAAGCATATGCTTGTATCCTTTTTGAACTTTACAAGGCATGTTCCTCAAGTCCTCATCTAAATTCTTGACAAGCATGTGGGGCATTCATGAAGCAGTATTTTATTTAGGGGCCGCCTACATTGTAGCTACAGTATGGCCGAATAAATGAGGCAGTCCGTCAAGGCGGGATCAGTCGCAGACTAGGAGTTGTCTTTTTCAATCATGCAAACATAATTCCCAATCATGCGTGCAACGGAAGAAGAATGAACAGAATAGCGCGAATAATCCGTTAGTTTAAAAAACGCGTCAAATTTAGCACACAATTTGGTTTCTGAACGTTTTTTTTTCTTACATTCAAAATTCGCGCGCTCCTTGAACCCTGAAAAAAGCTGCCATGTTTAATCGGCCATACCGTACATATGTCGTAATACAGCTACGCGTTACCAAATGCCGCTTCATGAATGCCACTACAACGATCGGAACTGTGAACTAACATTCAATCTTCTGTGATACACAGAAGCAAATTTTGCGTGAAAATCAACTTCAGTAGTTTAAGCGTGTCGCTTTTTTGGCCTAACTGCAGAACGTTTGAACGAAACCCTGAATAAATAACTCAGTTTTCATTGGTGCTTATTATTTTTTTTCAAATTATATGTATCAATCAAGGATACGCATGGTGGAAACCAATCAGAACGGCAAGCGGAAAATGAGTCTCTAATACGGTATCAAACGTGGGCAACTTGATTGCAAATAACTCCACGGCTAACGGTCTGTTTTTTAACGACGACTCCGCATGCGCGTGCCGACTTTTTCCATTTTTTCAGGCCTTTTGCACAAAATGCGATTTTTTATTCGTACTGTCTGGAGAGAAAACAAAAACATAACTGAAAAAGACAAACTTCAGACATTTCGAAAACAATCACTGCGTATACAGCGCGGCAATAGCTGCCTTCTTCTCTTGGCTAAAAAATCACGTAAAAGATTCGCATGACATTATTTTTTTGTTACTTTTCACATGAAATTGTTTCGTAAAAAACGACTACAGAATTACAGGAATCTGAAGACAGATGCCTCACTCGCATGGAGACTTTTGAATTTTTGGAGTAATTGTGGCTAGCTATTGTGGATTTATTCAAACGTGTCCGGACTAAAATGACGTCATTTGCTTTAAAAACGACCGTTTGTCAAAGTACAGGCACTAAAATGTCAGTTTGGTGTGACTGACTCGACATTCACCATTTGTTTACGAGAAAAAATCGGCTAAACGGAAAGTCTGGTTTGCTGTGAACGGCAAGCGCATATTTGGCGACACATGACGTCATTTAAGTGGGACACGTTTAAAAAAATAGGTTATACCATACTGACAACACTTGTAAGAACGGAAACGCGTTTGGGTAGCTACTGCTGGTTGTGCTGCTGCTAAGTGGCTGCTATAAATCGGGTGAACGTGTTCCATACTGTACATGATTGTGAACGTCTGCTTGTACTGCACACTGCGATATATGTTGTTTTGGTTCACAATTTTTTTAGTTAAAAATGAACCCATAACGAACAAAACAAAACGGAAGGTAAATTTGTGGGAAATTATGCATTTTACCAAGCAGCAACCAAAAACAAACATTGGAGGCGTGTGGATTACGAAATAAAGCCAACCAAAAAAGCAAGAATAAAATGTAACGGTCTCGAAATATGGCATACAAATCCTGAATTCTTATGGGATTATCTAAACACTGGTGGTACACACACATGATATTATCTAAAAAGTTATTTTACGAGATTACATGTGAATGTGCAATGATAACGCAGGAGACAAATACAAAATAGTAACGTCACTTCGCGGACATTCAACCAACTTAGTTTCCAACTCTGGAGACATCGTAACGGATTACAGAAACTCAGAACACTGGAGAGTAAAGGGAGGCCATCGAAATACTAATATCTTTGTAGCACCAAGCTTTTGTGGTTGTGGTTGCGAGTTTTGCGCTTTCTCTATGTCGAAATCAATGGTTGAACCCCATTTTCGTGCATGGCAAATTTCAAATAATGAGGCGTTTTGGAGGGAGGAGTTTTGCATGAATGCAAACTGTCTTTTGGTTGGTGCACCGCTGTTGTGTTCACGGCACCGGAAAATCCTTTGAAACCACGTAAACTGCAGTGCCAGAAAACGAGAATAAAATGACAAGAGCAGGTTCAAAAAAAGTGAACCGAAAAACACAACACAGTAACTCCGAGAAAAAAATGCAATCAATTGAAAACAGACATGAGAGCCTGTCCGACGTGTGCGTTTTATTTATTTTGGCACGTTTGCGAAACGGGTCGCCCAGCAGAACAGAAAAAAAAAATGCAAGTACCGCTAAAATAACACGATTGAGCGAAAAACGAGAGCCGATTCTGTTTGACTGCAGTGCGAGCGTCAGTCGCATGCAGATGCCTCCTTGAAGCAGCTGCGCAAGTCAGACAGTTCAAACCAACCATGCGATTGTGCGTGAGAAAAACACGAAGGGAGCCTTTTTTGTAGTTTGCCCAAGGTTGGACACTCACTGGAGCTGTGTTGCACGCATGAAATCAACCCAAGTTTTTCATTTTACAAGATATGACTCAAAAAGCGGAAAAAGAAACACATTGTGATGTTGATTCAATTGGAGTCCATTTACCCGTGAAAACGCCGCTTTTCCACGTCAGCTTAATGGAGTTTGGCGTTTTTTAAAACTACAACGCATGGGAGTCTGGTATCGAATTACGTTGGCGCCGCTTTATGCGGCCTTTGTCAAGCGTGGAAGTTTATTTATGACGCTAAGGGGCATTCATGAAGCAGTGTTTAGTGCCTTACGCAGCTATACATAATGTTCGCTGTTTGCGGTTTCGCCAGGTAGACGCATACCGCGGTGCCCCCTGGCTCCATGTTCTAACACAGCTAGGCGTCACTGAATACTTCTTCATGAATGCGCCTTTATTTGTCGTACGTTTGAGCGGTTTTTTAAATGTTTTCGAAGTCGATTGTCAGTTTGATAATGCTTGTATCAACGGCCACACAATGAAACAAATTGCTTGACATTCGCGAACGAAAACCTTAACAGATCAGACAAAACGTTATCCACTACGGCCATATTGTAGAGTCAACGTTTCGTTGTGCTCTGCAATGATCTCCCATTACTGCACCAAATTGCATTGGAACTGATCCAATCACACATACTTTCTTAAACCATATGCTAAACCATTCTTGATTGATTATACAGTTACTACAAAGCGTTGAAACACCGTGATCTTTAGTAATCTTTGTACTTCACTACCAGAAATCAAATACCAAACGCACCGCACGTCTTAGCTTTACTTGTTGTGACATGTGCCACGTGGCTGCTCGCGTGTCGCCTCAGTTGCAGAGACGCTTGTTTGTTCGTTGAACGTCTGAGCGGCATAGGCGAAGCAGTCCGCGCCAAACCGGCAACCGGTTCAGTTAGTTTTGTATTAGTCAAGCTTTATGTAGCTTCACTTTTGCTCTACGCTCAACACACAACTAATTAATTGCACAACAACATTCCATGACAACGAGTTGCACAAGAAAACCACTAATTAACAGTGAATCAAATCCGCATCTTGCGAATCCACCATGGTACGTTCGTGGTTTTGGAGACATGGAGGGATTCGGCCCTCGTTTGCGGTGCAGCCAGCTGTCTGGCGAGAAGAACGGCCACCACGTGGACCCTAATTAGGCAACAGTTAAGCCGTTCGGATCGGTAGACAGGGCTGCCTCACAATAATGCACGGCAAGCCCCACCACCAGTGTTTCATGCTTCGGGTTTCTGGAACCGTGTGAGGTGGCGGGAAGGTGGGACGGTGACGCTTCGCGCATCAGTGTCCCACTCAGCAACACGCTTTCATGATGTGCAACTTTTTTCTGTGGTGGTTTTAAGAAGTGTCGCTCATGTACTGTACCCTGACGCTAATTTGGCGGCGGCACCTTTTCCGCAGTGGCGGCAAATAACAAACACAGCAGCAACTCAGCATTCGTATTTTTCAGTTGGGACTGCAGTGGCACACATGTACCGTATTACCCCCAATAAACCCCCATGGGGGATTAATACGTCAGCGACTTTTAGGGGTGGGGGTTTATTGGGCGGGGGGGGGGGGATTATTGGTGGGGGGGGGGGTTTATTTACAAAAAATTCTAGGGGTGGGTGTTTGTTGAAAAATGGCAAAAATACCTTTCATGGCAGGCAAGAAAGTCGCAGAAACTTCTACTTTTCACAGAGATTTCCTTTTGTAACAGCCTTTTGTAATGAAATTACCATTAACTCATCCCTTTGGGGCCTTTGGTAGCACAATTTCACCAATGTCACTGCATTCAGCCACTGAATTCGCTGGGTATGTGTTTCAAACAGGTTTCCAATTAACCCCCATGGGGGATTATTTGTGGGGGGGATTATTCGGAAACTGGTCGGGGGGGGGGTGGGGGTTTATTGGTGGGGTGGATTAATGGTGCGGGGGGTTTAATGGGGGTAATACGGTATTTCATGTGCACGTCGTATTATATGCGAGACAATTGCAGCTGTGCGCAGTGAAGCGGTATAACGTTTCCAGCGCCTTGAAGCAAAATTAAAAGTACCGTCCAGACACATTACTTTGTACATCAAGTTGAATGGCGTCTGTGGGTAACACAAGTTTTTCGTTCGGTGCTCACATTTGCAGTGTGCAGTTTTGAAAACACCTCATTTGCAGCATGGTCGAATTAGGTGCATAGTGGCCAACGTGCATAGTGGCCATGACAAAATTTGCATTTTTGCTAGTTATAGTGTCCAAAACATATGCCAAAGTGGCCACGACATATAGCAGAGTGGCCAATGCCTATGGACAAGTGTCCAATAGCTATAACATAGTGGCCAATAAACATGCATAGTGGCCAATACAGGGTTTTAAATAATGCTGTTACAGGGTGATCCAGAAGTTATGATTTTTGAACTTTGTTGTTATTTCTGGCACATTCAAGTGACAAACTGTTGCTTGAATGTGTTGCAAATCATTTCATGTTTGTTGAGCAGCTTTGGGATCAACAACAAATGCAAATTGTGCAATTCAACGGTTCTATATTGGCGAGTTTTGTATTATGTGATTCGCACAATTATGATTTTTGATTCAATAGGGGAGAGCGATAATCGATACAAGTTGTTGACAAGACGCGGTCAAACCAGGTGATGTTTGACTTTTACAGCTGCATTTATACAAACAAATGCATTATGTTGGTCAACCCTTTTATTCTGGTTAACTCATCACTTTTGGATACATACCGTATTACCCCCATTAAACCCCCCCCACCAATAAACCCCCACCCCCACGACAAGTTTCCGAATAATCCCCCCCACAAATAATCCCCCATGGGGGATTATTGGAAACCTGTTTGAAACACATACCTAGCGAATTCAATGGCTGGTTGCAGTGAAAATGATGAAATTGTGCTACCAAAGGCCCCAAATGGATGAGTTAAGGGTAATTTCATTACAAAAGGCTGTTATAAAAGGAAATTTCTATGTAGAGTAGAAGTGCGACTTTCTTGCCTGCCATGCAAGGTATTTTTGCCATTTTTCAATAAACCCCCACCCCTAGAATTTGTTTGTAAGTAAACCCCCCCCCCCAACGGGTCGTTTCGAGAGCGACCGCCGATGCCATTGGCGATGATGCTCGGTGATCACCACACCAAATGATCAGTGATGCGGCACAACAGACGACTGCGATGCCATGGCGGTTTACCACAGATCAGACAGTAAACAAAAGCTGACGCGGTCAGAAACATACAACCCACATGTAAACATTTGAAAAACCATCCCATAGCCACATACTTTTTTATCGAAAACTCGAACGTCACTCCAGGGTACCGCAAACGTGTCTATCGAGCCATATTGTGTGGCTGCCATATTGACTGACCCCCCAATCCAATGCAACCCGGCCATTTTTCAAATCTAAAACAAGTTGTCGCACTTATGAAAATAAAAGTGCCACATATCTGCGTTAAAAAAGTTTGTAATTTTGTTTGTATTTATGAGTTTTGTAACTAAATAAGTTTTTGACAGAAAATTACTGAACACGAAAATTCATTTCAAACAACAATTGCAAGAAAACCCGGAAGCTGACACACAAAATAAGACGAGTGATACCTGGTTCCAAGTGCATGAACGACGAACATGTGCATCCAGTACAATATTTTCTGTTAATGTAGTTTTATTGGTATTGATCTCATAGCACGAGAAAGGTGTGTTTTGCCAGTTTACAAAGGCACATAAAGCAAACGTTTTTTTTCCCCGAAACTGGTTATGAATTCAGAATGACCGGTTTTATGAAAAAAATCAATCCGTATGCATGTTTGCAATCGACGTTACTTCAACAACAATTTGCATTTTTTTCAATTTTCAATTTTTCAATAGTCGTGGCCGAAAATCTGCGTGGTTTTTCTTATGCTGTTGCAAATAGGCATTTGCGCTTGCACGCACACACGCACGCTGAACTTTTTCTGATTTTTCATTTCCACAGTCAAATCGCTTCTTGAACCTGTAACGTACATGTATCAGCTGTGTGTGTGTAGAGTTTTCTGTGTCTCTAACAATTTCCTTCAAACCACATGTTTTTGTTTCGGCTGTCGGTTGAAAATCACTTAAACCCATTAAACATGTTTTGCACAAAACATCTTTTGCCGCTGGTCTAACAAGCTAATCTGATCAGCTCTTTACTGCGATCAGAATGTGCACAGCGCATTTCGGAAACATTCTAAAAAAATCCAATCCGCAGAACGAAAAGTGCTGTCAACAGGAACTCTTCCGCACATTAAATTGTGAATCTCAGAGCTTTTAGTGCAAATGTTCTGCAAACTGAAAATATTTCCAAACTTAAGAAAGCCCCAAGAAAGTGCAATGACACAACAACGTAAATAAACTAAACGTGCACATAAATCTACTACACTTAAACGCAGTTCAAAACATTGTGTTTTCAACACAGTGTGCAGCGTTTCAATCACAGCAATCATCACCCCTGAGTTCGTCTTACATGTATATTCTGCTCAAGATTAACATTGACCGACAGATGCTTTTGGTGTATTTACATTAGCCTGTGGAGGCCACAATAATGTGTGTTCAAAACACACGTACACACACACACACACCACTCTTCAATTTTGTCTCACTTGCATTTATATTTTCGCTCATCTGTCTTCAAAAAAAGTTGTTTATTTTTTTACCAGAAGAAAATGCTCCTTATCAAGCGAGCAAAACTTTACGATTCCTTTTACGCGCAACATTTTTGAGTGTTTTCATATTTTTTTCGTTTGTTTTGTTTTCTTTTAGCTGTTGCTGTTGTCTGTCTGGATCTGGAACAGCAAAAATGCACGCGAGTGAACTTACAGCCCAAGTCACGCAAAAGAAAACTTTATCCATTCATTTCGCGCAATTCTATCTGTTTTGAGCATAACGCACTTATGCTGCAGTTTCCGCTCACTTGTTTTCAAATAAAATCAGTTTTTGGCGATCTGCATCAACTCGCTCGCAAGACTTATAAACCCATTTCTGCAACTCTCATAAAGTTTGCAGTGTTGCCTTGTTTGTTTCTTTGCACAGCTTTTTCTTCAGTGAAATAAGACATCATTTATTTCATTCGTTGTTCAATTTCTATCCACCGTGCAGCTGAAACGAGTGTGCGATTTGTGATTCCTCAGCTCGATATTTTTAAAATATAGCCGTGTGGAATAATATTTGAGTTTCAAACCAAAATTATGACCACAAAACTATGGTGAAGGAGCAGCAGCTGGAAAAACGGGCGCCACTTGTGTTGGGACCATTGAGAGAGAAAGAGGAGCCGCTAAGTGATGAGAACAGCGGCGTGGTCAACGGCGGACGGTCGGTGTCCTCCGCCGTGCAAGACGGCCTGGACGTTTTTGGCACGGTCACTTTCAGCAACTCAACCAGCTATTCCACGGCAAATTCGCAGACGCCCAGTGTAAGCATATTTTGTGATTAAAAAATTAACCTGCATGACCGAAGCCTGCACGGCCGCGATATGGACGGCCGAACACTGCACGGTCTGTAGTCCAACCAACCGTAACCTGTGCGACCAAAGGTTTTGGTGCGTAACCGGTTTTTTGCAAATTTCACCAAAAATTGTAAAATTTTCAGTATAAATCCATTCATTCAGTGAGTCATTTTGTTCTGTTACTGACCAATAAAGCGGCAAGCTTTGAGAACATAAACAAAACACTGGTGACGACAATAGTAAATAGTAAATAGCGTTGAACAAAACCTCTAAGAGCTTTGTTCTACGGTTTGTCGAAAGCTTTATGAGCCAACTTCATCTCCAGGACACTGACGTTCTGCTGAGCGAAAGCATCGGCGGATTCACGTACGACAGCTCGAATGTTGTGGGCACCGGCACTTACGGCACCGTGTTCAAAGGGCTCAGCGTTGAGACTGGCGAACCGGTTGCAATCAAGCGAATCGCTTCCGGTATTTTCAAAAGATGATGTTTCTGGTGTTTTGCAGACATTTCGCGTTTTTTTGAAAAAATTTTAATCAATACGGCGAATTCTGATTGCATCCACCATCAAAACAGTGCGGAAGACAGCCATCGTTGAATTTACAAGAGTTTCTTGTCATGGATTCATGAACACAAATAGTCACGCACCTTCCGGGTTGCTGATGCAGATGCCGATGAATGCAGGAATCGATTTAGATGCAGAATTTGGTGTTGCAAAATTTCATAAGCCAAAAAAAAACAAATGGAACACAACAGTAAGTACCGGGTCATCACATGGGCGTTTTTGGTATCTGTCATTTTTTGCATCATGCATCTGCATCGATACACTACTGCCCAGATATCTGCGTTTGCATCTGTATCAACATCTACATTGTTTTTCTGCTTTAATGTAGATGGGGAAGCTGCGAATGCAAGAGAACAAACGAACCAAACATAATCGCACAATTTGCACGCACATAAAGGCGTATTCATGAAGCAATATTTAGTGACGCGTAGCTGTGAAACATAGCTACGAAGTCACTAAATACTACTTCATGAATGCCCCTTAATGTCCACAGGCGTCATGATGAACAAGATCGAGCTGGACACAGTGCGTTCACTGCCGAGCGAGTACATCATCAAGTACCACGACGTGGTGCGCACGCCCGGGGGCGTCTACGTCGTCATGAACCTCTGTGACATGGACCTCGCCGAGTTTGTGGACGTCTACGGCCGACTGACGGCTGAGAACACGGTCACGGTGGCAAAGTGCGCCACAAATTCAGTTCACTGAAGTTTCATTTGAGTGCAATTCACTGAAAGAAAACGGATTGTCAAGTTGTGTAGTTCGTTTTCGCTGACTGGTTGCTTCACTACCGCGTCGACCAATCATCATTGAATCGCAGTTGTTCGCCGCTGTATCGCTGAACACTCGCTCATCGAACTTTCTGTGATGTTTTTTTTGTTTCTCAAGGCAACTAGCGGACGGCTACCGCGCGGTCGCCGAGCGAAACATCGTCCATCGCGACATAAAGTCGAGCAACATTCTGTTGACGTTCGAGAAGGCGGACAGCTCGCGAGGAGTCGTCGACGAAATCGAGCCAAGCAACAGCTCTGAGTCACCACAGCAACCGATTGACGACGACAATTCGCGAGCGATCTCACCGACGAAAGGCGAAGCGGGCAAAATGCTCGTGCGCAAGAACACGATCACCACTGCGGACGAGAACAGGACGCCCGTGGCGCCGACGCGGAAGCAGCCGACCATCCGCACGGCGCAACTGACCGACTTCGGCTGCAGTCGCACTGGGGCGCCGTCGAGAAAGGAGAGCGTCGTGCTCGCTGGGACGCCGATGTACATGGCGCCGGAGGTGCAGTGCATCTGTTGCTGCTTTTGGTGGGATTTTAGGCGATGTTTTCAGCCAGCGCTAACCTAGAGAAGCGCACAAAACGCCATTGAGTAGGGCGCCCATCGAGTTTTCTGTCATTAAGTGGTTCGCTGTGATCTTCGGTGAACAAATTTGCAGAAAATCGACTGATTGAAACGTATGTTTGGCTTTTCGTAACGTTTATAGAGACAGTTTTGATTATATCGTGCTGTATCTCTATTGCAGATCGGCGCTAACCTGGTGAGCAAAAACAACTACACACAGTCGATTGACATGTGGTCGATTGGTTGCGTCTTGTATGAGGTAAACTGAACATTGGTTTGACACCACAGCGTACGTATAGCGTTCGCTGGACTAAAATCGTACCTAAATCGTCGCCTAACATTCCACCTAAACTGTCACCTAAGATGTCATCCCAAATGTCGCCTAACATTCCACCTAAACTGTCGCCTAAGATGTCACCCCAAATGTTGCCTAAATTTCCACCTGAAAAAGCGTATCCTGCGACTTTAGTGCGCCACCGGGCGTCTGCCATTCACCGAGTCGGAGCTGTGTCGCATCTTCCTGCACGCCAGCAACGAGAACTACGCCGGCTACAAAGTGCCCGACATCACCGCACTGTTCCCGTCGACGGACGCTGACGCACGACGGTTGCCGGCCAATTTCGCCGACGTCATCAAGCGACTGTTGTCGTGCGACCCGGCCGACCGTATGACGCCCGACGAGCTGTACGACTGCGTTTGGCACGGCGCCGATCCGAATCGTTCCGACGCGAACAGCAATGAGCTCGTGCGAAACGGAAGTAAACAACAACAATCGTACAATTCGAAAAGTAACAACAACGGAGACGGCAGAGCGACGACGTCGCGACGAGACCTGCGTCATTCGGAGTCGATGCCGGCCGGCTTTCTCCGGCGTCTCGGCCGCTCAAAGGCGAACGCGATGAAACGGGTGAACTCGGCGCGCGGCTCGATACTGGCGTGCATTCGCAGCAACTCACCGGCGCCGCCGGCCACCAGCAGAGTGTAATGGCGCATTCATGAAGCAGTATTTAGTGACGCGTAGCTGTGAAACATAGCTACGAGGTCACTAAATACTGCCTCATGAATGCCCCTCAACAGTCGTTACTCGAACACAGCTGTATTCCGCGGAAATCTCTTTGATGTTTTTGTTTTTTTGATTTTTGTTTTTGATGTTTTACATTGCTGCTTTGTGTTTTCAGAAAAAACTATAATTTTTTATTACGTTGTCTGTTCAATTCACTTTTGATGCAGGCGGATACACGTTCTTTGTTTTTGCTGACCGACTGTATTTCGCTTATCAAAACACGGTTAACGTCGGGTGCCTCCAAGCAAAATAAGTTATCCGATTCAGTTTTTTTCTGCTGTCCCGTGACAGTTTTTCTTGATAGAGGACCAAGTTATGTTGCTTGTAGTCTTCTGTTCCGTTATATCGAAGTAGTGGAGTTTTTTCGTTCTTTGAAATTGTTGAGCAAATTGTGCAACAACTTTTCGAGATTTGATAAATAAACTTTTATTCCAATTATACAAGTAATTTAAATTATGAAACATTGTACAGCAGTGTTCGCAAGCAGATAACTGACCGTATCACTATCGAAAATTAGCTCACAACCACGAGACACGTTCAGATAAGCAAAAAAAAAATAAAAACAGTGAATGGACCTTAAAAAGTTCAGTTAAAGTTATAAAAGGGTTCCAGCTATGTAGATTTCGCAAACTGAAAAATTCATTCACCCATCTAGATATAAAAAGCGGTTTCAGCTGTTAAAAAACTTTTCAATCAAGTAGCCTAATTGAATATCTACGTAAACACTGAAGAGACATATTGTTTCTTGCTTCTATACCTAAGAACACGTACAGCAAAAATTCTTGATAACAAACTGCTTTTGTACAAAAACTATCCAACCAAAGTTTCATTAAAAATTTGAAAAACGAAACCACAAATGTGTTTGTTACATTATAATTTCTTTAATGTGATAAATCAAGTTAAAAAAATACACAACGAAACAAAAACAAGAAAAACGGCAGTATTAAAAAACTGGTCGAAAATTGCGCGCTCCGAGTTTTCCCAAATAAAGGACAATTTACATTGTTCAGCAACAGTGCAACAAAAAATAATCGTTCCAGCAAGTCTACAAAAAACCGATAAATGGGTTGTTGGTATAATCAAAAAATATTTTTTTAAATTCGACTCAAAAAGCGAGTCTTAATTTCTAGCGGTTGACATAACTGCCAGCTGAAGGCCCATTCATGCAAGACGTTTATATATCCGGCACGTCACGTCACGGCACGTCATGTATGAATGAAGACGTGCGGTAAAGTGACGTGCCGGATCATTTTAGATTTTCTGCTCATTCATACCTGCGCACGTCGACGTGCGTCGACGGACGTCAAAAAGAGAGGTATGAATGAAGACGTGACGTGAAGTGACGTGCCGGATCATTTTAGATTTTTTGCTCATTCATACCTGCGCACGTCGACGTGCGTCGACGGACGGCAAAAAGGGAGGTATGAATGAAGACGTGACGTGACGTGCCGTGCCGGATAATTTTAGGAACGAACCTAAAAAGCCGTACGTCGAGATGCGAAGATGGTTTGATTTTCTGTATTCATTTTGTTTGTTTGCTATTTTTTTCAATTATTTGAACGAATTGCGGTGATATTGCTGCAAATTAGAACATAATCATGGGATAATCAATAATAAAATTTGCTGCAACGCAGTTCTAGCCACGTTAAAATTGAAGTTTTAAAACAAAATTTTAGTTCATTTCATGATTATCTTTTCGGTTTCTGAAAAAATAGGTAGTTTTCGGTTTCGGTTGAAAAATTATGAAAATTTTCGATTTCAGGTGTTAATACGGTTAGAAAAAATGCCAATGAGGACCAGGAGTTACCACAGGCGTGCTAGCGTGCAGCGAACACACATGCTCACTCGACACACAGCTTGTAAAGCTTGTGTGCATGCACCAAGATGCCCAGTACACGTGTAGCACTATAACACATGACTGACCAGTGAGGCAAAAGCGCAACGGGTAGTATTTCCCGCTGAAAGACAACAACCGCGTGCGGTTCAGTTCCTGGCGGCTACGATTCGTTTTTTGTTTCAAAAAGTTGATGATATTCAAATGAATAGAAGTTGTTTGGTTTTCACCAACAAATTTTTGCATTTGCGTCAGAGTAGCCAGAGACCAACAGGGAAAAGAAAACCTGCGTTTCTCCCAACTTTTCGCGACATCGTTGAACGAACAACGAAAATAAACAACGAAAAAAAAACCAGGACAGCTTTCAAAAGGCGGTGTTATTTGAAATATTTGAAACACACAAATGCCAATTTAATCAATAAATTATTGAATTTTGCATATGTTGACGTACGGCTTTTTAGGTCAGTTTCTAAAATTATCCGGCACGGCACGTCACGTCACGTCTTCATTCATACCTCCCTTTTTGCCGTCCGTCGACGCACGTCGACGTGCGCAGGTATGAACGAGCAAAAAATCTAAAACCATCCGGCACGGCACGTCACGTCACGTCTTCATTCATACCTCTCTTTTTGCCGTCCGTCGACGCACGTCGACGTGCGCAAGTATGAACGAGCGCGTGATCTAAAGCTTGACGTGACGTGCCGGATGGCTGTTTTTTGCATCATGAATGAAGACGTGACGTGACGTGACGTGACGTGCCGTAAAAATGTGTGTGCATGAATGGGCCTTGAGTTTGTGAATAATGTTGACATCAGACCAAGTTAATTTTTCAGCCGAAAAACACAACACCATACATGTATCAGAAAGAAAACCGCAAAACATTACGCCGCTTGAAACTCATAATATCGCTTAATTCCGCAGTGTGTCTACCAGTGCGGAACAACTCAAACAAGCTTTATAAAAACATGACTATAGCACGAAACGAAACACAAAACCGCGAAAAAATAGGCAACTACGCTTTTATGCAGTTTTTTAATCAGGAGGTCCGCATGCAAAAACAATTAGAACACGATTAGGGTGGGTCACAGAGAAAGGATGTGGGTGTCGCATTGATAGTTCCATTCCAATAACGCACGTGTATCCAACGCAGGATCTTTTATTTTGGTCCCGAGACTCAATGCGCGCAAACACAGTTTCATGCATGACGCGGGAATTCAAAATTGGCAAGTGCTAATAATGCCGGCTCACTAGTGCTCAATAAACTAGTGCTCTTTCACGTCTGCAAACCCATTGAGTCGCCGAACCCAAATAACTGATAGTACAGCAACAAAGCTACAAAGCAACCAGTGTTTATGCCAGCTGTGTGTGTGTGTGTGCCAAAAAAGCAACAACTCTTGTAATGTTCTATTTTTGAAAAAATGACGCATGCTTTCATTTCACGCCAATGATACAAGCTGTTTTTGCGGAACGCCAACGATATTATAGCGACGACGAGTCACTCCATGAAGTCTCCGTCCAAGTTGGCCTTGTACTGTTCGGTGGCGACCATGGCGGTCATCGTAGTCGACGTGGTGCCCAGTGTGCCGCGTTCACTGCGTTGCCCATTGGTGTAATTGCCGCTGTCGCTCATGTTGTTTGTCGCCGTTGCATAGCCGGCCGACGGCATCGACGCGCTCATGTGCTGCTGATGGTGGTGGTGCAGCTGCTGCTGCTGCTGGTGCTGGTCGTCGAGCTTCTCGCGGATGTCCGCGTAGCGACTGCGCTCGATTTCGGTGACCGCGATTCCGTCACCTGATCGGGACAGAGAGGCATTCGTGATTGTGGAAAGTGTGTTGGCAGACCGGAGCGTTAATTAGACCAGCGGTATGGACAGTAATCCGTGTGTTCGTTCGTACAGTTCAAATCGATCAGCAATCAGTAAAGACTGTGGCACCGAAAACCATTTCCAAACAAAAGCCCGATGCAAACAAGTTAAAGCGTTAATAAGTTACACTTGGCAGTGATGGTTAAATAACCACGCAAGTTTAATGCGTAGTGCCTCTGTTTGAAAACGGTTTTCAGTGTCTCTCACTAAAGTTTTGAAATCCATTTCGCCAACACCAATTCACCATCGAGCGCAAACGTCGCGCCATTCACCATTCGAATATCTCCAGCTTCAGGCCAATTCATGCATGACCTAATATTCGGCACGTCACGTCATTTATGCTTGAATGAAGTGTTCTAGAAATAGCGTGACGTTTTGTTTTGAGACGTGATGTGACCGTGTCATGCCGGAAAGTAAATTTCGTGCGAGTAGGCGTTCACCTGCGCCGGAGCTGAGCGGTCGATCGGAGTCGAGCGAGCCGACGAGCGCCGCGCGCGGCGGTGCGCCCGGTGGCGCTCGATAGGTGCCGCTGTTGTCGGTCGTTGCGTCCGAGCGTCTGCTGTCGATCGTGTTCGTCGCCGATGTCATCATCATGCCAATCGGCGGCCGATGCACGTAGTAGTCGGGCGGCACCGAGCGTGAACGCGGCACCGAGCCGCTCTGCGACACCGACGTCAGACTGCCGACCTGACTACGAATCGAGGGCGACTTCGAGACGCGCGACGCCTGACTCAGGAACGCCCAGAAGAGCGCCGGATGTTGTTTGTCGATCTTTGGCTGTTTCACCTTGCGCTTTGCGTCGCCCGTCAGCGTGTCGGTGTCGAAGTGCTCATCGGACGTGACCATCGGAGGTGGCGGACGCTTCTTGTCGTCGAACATGTACCTGAAGAAACAGGCGGTGTTAGGCGCTGCAATATTCGAACGTCCATGTTAGCTCCGGTCTTTGTTCGGATACGTTGTATATGGACGCTGGTTTTGTAATTTTTCGAATGTGTGTCCTCTGCTGCGAGAAATTAATGAAATTCTTGCGTTGTAAGTATGAACACGGCAACCCCATTAGAACTTTCTCATTCGCGGCAACCGTTCGCGAAAACCCGCTGGTTTCCGTCGGTGTCCACATGTTTATCATTCATCACTTACTCATATCCGCTTCGACTGATGCGAAATTGGTCGCCAGTGAAGAACAGCTTGCCGGGGCCAAGGCGGCTTGTCTCTCGTGTCATGTGCTGCCGCAGGTGGAATCGCTGCTCGATCGGTTTGATATAGCGATAGTATTGCGTTTTCGGGTTCGCCTTGATCTCCTGATACGGCGGGTTAATGTTGATGTCCGCCGCCATGACGAGCCGTCTGAAATCATGCAACCACCCAGCATGCACCGCTTGCGAGTTGCTCTAGTGCTCTATGTGTCTCTTTCGATAGTTGAAACAAGACGCGCAGTCAGAACATGAAATTTTTTTACCGTATTTAGTTTTAGACACGATCTTGTTGCAAATGTGCGGATTGTTTGTTGAATGTGACAAGTTTTTCCTCATTTATTTTCACTTATCATAGAATTTGACGACCACAAAAGCTGATATGTGATACAAGTACGTATCTATCGTGTGTGGAGGCAGGTGAAGGTAGATACCGCACATTCTACTACCATAAATGCTCACAGTTTTACATTTGAATGTTTTAAAAAATTTGAATAATTTTTTTTTTGTCTACGCACATAATTTGAAAGAATCTAGTAAATCCAGTGCTGACCTCGCCGAGACAGAGGGTGTCATTGTTCGACTGTGCTCCCAGCCGCACGACATCGCCCACAACAGTCGCGTCAGCCAGTCTTGAAACCGTTCACTGAAACACACCACTCATCAGGACACACGGGGTGCTTCAAATGTAAGAAAAATAAAATAAAATAGAATAAAAAATAATATAGCACACACGACACGATTTCTAAATCGCGTGGCCATTTTTCAGTGTTGTCTGTCTGCTCGCTTGTTTGGAGTTTCAGTGGTAAACACAGCAATTGCCAATCAGTAACGGGTCTTGCTCGTGTTTCTCTCAAAGCACTTTCTAACAGTTTCTCTGGCATCTTTTTCAATTCAATCTGGCATGTACAAATGTATATTTTCAGTTGAAAACCCAAGCTGGCGTGGTGTTTGTAAACGTTATTATTCAGAACGCCGCCATTTTGTGTCAGTTTATCAGAGAATTGAAGAAAGCCGCAGAGCTCTCTTGCGCCCTGGAAAAAAACCCATTGTCATGAGGTCATTACTACGGTAATGAATGTTATGTTGCCAAAAAACAAGCAAACAAACAACCAGAGAACCACCGACCGGAAGGCGCCGTGGTCCTCAGCATTCTTCGGTCTACTGAGCACGCAGATTGTCGCGGCGCCACGATGCTGGAAGCTGATGATCGTGGTCGCGAAGTCGCCGCCGTTCAGCCGCAGCACGTCGCTCTTGTTCTGCGCGTCCACCGTGCACCGACGCGGCTTCAGGTCGGATTTCGCGTAGATCGCGTTCCGGCGGTTCTCGTCGAAGTAGCTGTACAAAGGCGTGATCGTTTTCGTTCCTTGCAGTATTTCTTTCGATTTTTCTTTGTGGATTAAGAACCGATTTACGCATACATGCGTGGCCGCAAGTCAACCCAGCATTTCTTTAATTTCAGTTGTGTTTTTTCGATCATTGTTTCTGACCGTTATTGGTTGCATTTTGTTGATTTTGTCTTTTAGTAAAAATTTCGGTGGTTATCTGCATATTCGTTCGCACCGATTACTTTTGTTTGAAACGCATATTTTTTTGTACTGAGTTGTTTATTCGAAGATGAGTTGGAAAAAGATGATAAATTTAGGAGTTGAGTGAACAAATTTGAAAAACTGAAAGTGCGAAACAAGAAAGCTGGTTTCTGTGAATGTTAAAAAAGCACACACGAAACACAAACAACTGACAGCGAATAGCCGGAGAACTTGAGCTGCTTCGCGTCAGCCTTCTTCGGAATGTTGGCGTTCATGAGTATGAGCGCGTCGAACTGCTCCTGCGCGAGCAGCGTCCAAATGGCGAACTTTCGTTTTGTCAACGAGCCGAGGTCGACGACGGCGACGTGCAGCTGGTTGGGATGGGCGCCGAGCTTCTGTACTGAGCCGTAGAACGGCAACGCCTGTTGCACCGTCATCAGACAGCTGGCGCTGCAGTACCTGCAACAACGGGCACGTCGTGTCAATGTGCTACGGCAACGGCCGATGAGTAAATATGGCAGCTTTTTTTCACGGTGCAAGCAGCGCGCGCGAAAATTGTGTGCATGAAAAAAGACAACTCCTAGTCCGCGACTGATCCTGCCTTGATGGAGAATACATGGACTGCCTTATTTATTCGGTCATACTGTATACATGTGGTTTTTGTGGTAACCATGACAAGCCATAAAACTGTGTGTGTCAAGCGCAATATTCCGACGAACCATTCAAAGCCGTCCCTCTTGCGCTCCCGTTTGCTGACTTGCGAGCATTTCTCGTTCGTGTGACTGATGTGTCCGCACGCCGCGCACTTGATGTTCTTGCCAAAGATCGTCTTTGAGCACCGCGAACATTTCTGGAATGCGCCGCCGGAGCCCGAAGTCGACATGATCTTGCTGCTCCTTTTCGCCGGTTTTTCCTGTTCTTTTTCTTTCTTGTTTTTGTCGCTCTTCTTGCTCTCGTGTTGTTTTTCGCGGGATTTTTTGTTATGCTCTCGAAACACTACCGGCCTAGCAGTGTCGTCCTGTTCGATATTGTCGTCGTGATAGAGCGCAGGCGAGTATTGCTGAAACCTTCGATCGGTGGGTGCTTGCTGTACGAGCTGTTGTTGTTGTTGTTGGTGTTGTGGCTGGCCGGGTGCACTGATCTGTTGATGGTGATGGTGATGGTGATGTTGTTCGGTCGGTTTGTGCTGTTGCGGTTGATGAATCTGAATCTCGTCCGGCCTGTAGACCAACGCAGCTGCCTCCGTCTGCCGCGTGTCGTGCGTCGGTGGTGCACGATATTGACCGTCGAACGTGGACGTCTGCTGCCGTTCGACGGCTTCAACGGTTGAAACGCGCACTTTCGGCGGATGCGCGACGGCGGCGCGCGTTGTCTCGACGATTTGCACGTGTTGCTGCTGGTGCGTTCGCTCGCTCGCGTTCGTCGGTCGCTTCTCGGGGCTTGCTGTTGCGATGATGCCGCGCAGTTTGTGCTGCTGCTGGCGATGGTTGGCCTCCGAACCGGGCGGCTCCGTGTAGTCGCGGTTGTGCGTGTCGCTCTCAACCGCCAACAGTTCGTGTTCGTCCTCCTCTCGGATGCTGTCGCGACTGACTGACGAATACGCGAGACTGCCGCGGTTGAGCGACAGCTGTTGATGCTGGTGTGCGGCCTGCGATTGAGCGACATTCTGGTGAACAGTTTTGAAAGCTTATGAGTTTATTGGTTTCAACTTTTTTTCAGAGTTGCAACCAAAGTTTTTCATACAATGAGTAACTACCACACGTCGTGTGCAAAAATTCACCAAACTTCGTCCAACCTGCTGGTGTGTATCGAGCTCGATGATATTGGCACGTGTCTGATGCAGACTGTACGTCTTCGGCGGCTGTTTCTGGTAAATGTGTGTTGTTGTGGTGGTGGTTGTTTTTGTCGGTGTTGTGGTTGCTGGCTGCGGTTGTTGTTGTTGTTGTTGTTGTTGTTGTTGTTGTTGTTGTTGTTGTTGTTGTTGTTGTTGTTGTTGTTGTTGTTGTTGTTGTTGTTGTTGTTGTTGTTGTTGTTGTTGTTGTTGTTGTTGTTGTTGCGGTGGTGGCACCGGAAACGGCGGTGGACGCTGTTTGATTACGTCTGGCTCAAAGTCCGGCTCTGTATCGTAAACGTAGTGATGAGTGATTGGCGACTCTTGATTGAGTTGCTTGTACGAGTGTGTTGGTTGCTCGCAGCTTCGCTCTTGCTGTTCGTAGATCCACTGGTGAGCTGGCGGTTTTGGAGGCGGTGGACTGTCGGTAGTTGGTCGGCTCTGAAAGCAGTGGACACATTGAAAACAGTTCAGTATTGCGGAATCGATTGGAAAAATGGCGAAATACCACCAAAGAAGCTTTACCAGCAAAATGCTGCTGTCTCGCGGTTCGCCGTTCTGTTGGTGGTGGTGTTCAACGATGCCGCGGTCTTGCTGTTGGTGCGCCTGTTGCGTGTCTTGGCGATACTCGTACGTTGAAGTGGTTGTTGTTGTTGTTGTTGTGTTGCGACCTGGGTGAGTGTCCACCGCCGGTACACCGCCCTGGTCAGTAGTCGCTCTATCGCTGTGATCGTACTGACGTTCGAGCGGTTCCGCAGCGCTGATTGGCCGATCGGCGATGAAATTCACCGCTGATTGGTTGTTGGTAGTAATCGGACTGGACTGTGGCACCGTAGGAACGACGACGATTGGTTGACTAGCGACACGAACTTTATGCTGACGCCGACGTGTCAGCGAGAGTGTGCCGCTGCTGATCACTTCCTCGTCGTCGTACGATGGATACGCGATGCTACGACTGAAACAACGATTGGGGTTTGAAATTGTTTTTGTTTTTTTTTGTTGTTTTTAATCGGGATTTTTCCCTTTTAACCCCAACCGACACCGATTGCCATTGGTTGATTTTTGCAACCTTTTTTGAACGATCATCCTGAGAGAAAGGAATGTTCCGTTGTTTTCTAATCTAGTGTGTGATGTGGTATAATCGTTGCGATGCACCGTGCGGCACATAACTTAATCAACCTGCTCAAGCAGTACACAGCACACACACGCACACACGTCAGCGTTACCCAAAATTGCACCCAAAATCGTCAGCGTTACCTTTTGGACCAAAATCAGGGTCCTTTTGGAAAAAAACAATATACAGTCGAACTATAAATTGTAGGGAATCAACTGATTGGTTGGTGGTCACGTGATGCATGCTTTCTGTGCAGGACGACAGACGTCGACAGACGACGCTGCACAGCAATGCGTGCACATCACGTGACCACCAACCAATCAGCTGACTCCCTATAATTTCAAGTTCGACTGTAAATGCGAGCGTGTTCGCAGACCTGTGCAACTGTAACTCGGCCGGCGTCGTCTCGAAGTGCTCGATCTCGGCGCTTACGCCATTCTGCAACGACGGCTGTCGCGGCGGCGGGATGATGCGCGCGCGGTACGCGTGATACGGCCGTTGCTCCGCCTCCTCGTCGTCGAGAATGTGCCGATTGTGTCGCGGGTTGTCGACGCCGAACTCGTCCAGGTTCGGCTCCGAGTGTCGGTGTTTCTGGTGTTTATGGCGAGCTTTCAGTTGTTTCGCGGTGCGCGTGGTCGCGCTACGCGGCAGCGTCTCGGCGTAGAGCGTGCACGCCTCGATTTGCGCCTCCTGCGCTGCGTGCGGCTTGTACGCGAGACGCCGGTTAGCGGACATTTTGCGTTAAGGGGACGGCTTTTTTTCAAGAAAAGTTTCTATTTTTGTGTATAAGCGCCGTGCGGATCCGATGGATATGATGTCGCGCGAAAACAATTGGCGGGTGAAAATGATACTGCAGGGACAGGCGCTACAGGCGCGAAATCGCAAAACACAACATGATATGGAACAGGTGCACTTATTTATGACGAAGGTGATTTGTGATAGTCCGCTCGTTTCACTGGTCCTCCTGGTCACACATTGAACGCGCACTCTTAGCTTCTCCGTCGAGTAATTAGAGAAAGCTGAGAACGCGTCAAAATCAGAGGTTTTCGGTGTAGGTTGTCTTGTTTTCTAGTTTGTTCGTCAAGGTGTGCAGTTGAAATTCACGCTCTGCTGGTTAACCGTGCGTTTATTCCAGTCGGTTATTGGTGAGGCTAATTTAGAAGCAGCGTGTTTGGTTTCCGGTTGGTCAGTTGCCAAAACACAGCCTGTAACAAACCGAGTTTGTTGTGCGCCAAGCAGAACGTACCAACGTACGTTAATGAACGCTGAAATTCTGGTAAACAATCATGCAGGTGTACATGTAAATAAATATACCTACCAGCCATTGAGGCGTTCTGTCAACGCTGTTATTTGTGTCATGCAAAGAGCGAAACCACTCTATATCTCAAGAAAATTTCCCAATTACCAGGTGTTACGCACAGTGAGTAAGCTCGCAGCTATATACGCCTTCGGCTATCTAACGTGCGTACATGTTGCTTGTGTTAACGTCGTGCATGTTCAATATTTATCAGAAAACAACACACGCGCAGGCGAGGAAAAAGCTGCACCAGTACACGGTATATAGCAGCGGCTTGGTTGGCCAGGCGATTATTATTTATATTGACACAAAGTCATTAAAAACACTGCGAACACTGTGGCAGTGCTTGCACGGACAATCTCGGATTGCATTGACTACACATGTTACATGCGCGCGGGTCTTGTGTTTACTGTGTGCGCGGCGCACTGCTTTCAATAGAACATAAAATGTATGCGGCAAGCTTGGCGCTCATAACGGCAATGCACATCTACTAACATCTACTAATGGCTTTCGCGGCTATACACGGTACTAAAGGATTGTTCGTACGTTGCGTTATATTCAGCGTTTTCTATCCATAAAATTCAATGCAGTCCGCCAAACAAACTCGTTTCAGTGTTTTAGAGATAAACAGGCCAAAACTGAACGCAGGTGATGTAATTTGATATTGCTGCGCTTTCTGTTTTTTTCAGTGTACTAGAATATATCGCTCACATGAGCCAAATGACGATAATTTTTTTATCTAACCAGTAAGAGCATCGCATGTGAAAGTGTAATCAAATAATAGAAGTATGCAACTTCACAATTTTTATTTCGTTTTTGAGCAAGCTAATAAATAAATAAGTAAATAAAATTATGAACAAAAGTCATGCGCATAAAACAAAATTCTGCTTTTTCAAAAACTGCGTTTTACTCAATTTTGTGTTCAATTACGTAATCCATACATTTGGTATGTCGGTTGCGCAATTTGCCTGGCGGCATCTCAACTAAACTTCTTTTTTATAACAAGCTGCACATTTATTATGAATTGCGCGTCTTAATGGTAGTTACGCTCCTTGCTTGTTTGCTCGAAAACAACAAATTCGAAAATTCTTGTTTACAAAAAGTTTGTCACAGAATGTGCATGGTTTTGCAAAGTGGGCGCCCAAAAAACGCAACAAAAAACTACGCAAAATTTCTTTCATCCGCTCACAGAAAAATGTGACGAAAAATGTTCTTTTCTGGTCTACTGAGAAAACTGTCCGTAACGCTGCGCTGTGCAATAGCAAAGCTGGAAAAAAATGCAAAAAACACAATTTTAAACCTGTGGTCACTGAATTGAATACAAAAAAGCGCAACACCAGTGTACACACGCTGTGAAATAAACCAGTTTTGCTCAGGTTTTCCACACCGACGTTGTTGTTCAGGTTACAAAAGCTGCGCAACAGAAAACACAAAACGAAAGCACACACCCGCTGTAGCTGAATACTAAATTCAATGTGATTCTTTTCGAAAACGTCCGAAAATCCAGATCATAGTGAAACAAAACGCGGCGTCAACTGATCAAAAGCGTTTCCTGGAAAAACAACATTTGCGGGTGCACACACAACATCAACATGCGCATATAAACCAACACTCTACTTGGTGTATGTGCTTGCGCTTGCGTTGGTTTTGGTAATTTAGTTTTTTCTTCTTCTTTTTTGCTTTTTCCATTCCTTTGCGTGCTGCACACACACACACGTTTGCTGTTGAATTTTTTTAAACCGTAAATTTATGTTGTCGCCGTCTGAGCAACTTGAGCGCATGTTGTTTGTCGCAAAAAAAGGTAAATGTGGCCACGCTCGCAGGCTCTATTTCGATGAGCCTGTGTCGTGTATGTGCGTTTTCCAGCAACATGAGCAATTTATCGTGCTGAACTTCCATTGCAATAAACTTCAAATCGTATATACAACAATAATTCGCATCGAAACACGCAGTGTGGCAAGTGCATTAATGAGCGTTGCAGACGTGACTGTCACCAATAAAAATGAAAACATCAAACTTGCCATAACACGTTTTTTTTCAAAGCAATCATTGCGTTTTTGTTGCAGAGTTTTACGCGGGTAAACGCAATGGTCGTTCGAAACGACGAGTTTCTCGTGGAAACCGTTGGTTGCCTATACCCGTGCCGCTCAAGCGTTCGAAAATCGTCATCACACACATATAAGTTTTCACCAAATTTAAGACACAACTTTCAAATCAAAAAACACTTTACGGTACGGAAACCAAACTCCCATGAATATACCAAACGGGAGTACAGACGACACACGATTTCGTCCGGGTCGTGCATCGCTGTTGGCGATTTTCACTGCAACACACAGGCGTAGCACAAAAATAACAACTGCCAATCTTGTTGCGTCAGGCGCAGCTGTCAACAACACTTTGCGTGATAAAAATTTTATTCGTGCTCCATCGGTGAAAAAAATGCGCGACTGCACAGTCTTTCATACCAAACGTACGCATACTGTACTGTACATGTACAGACATGCCGACTAGTTTTCAAATGTTGCCAATTTGCAGATTGTATGTGGAGGTTTCATTTTGCGAGTATCAATCAACTCAACATGGAAACCATGGAAACGCACATTATTGCACAGACGGCAATTGTTACTTTTCCGCTCCGAAACTAAAATGAAGCAAATTTTTGTTTCTCCCGTTGCGGACAAAGCACGATGAATACAGTTTTGTTGCCTCTGCTCTGACGCTAAAGTGTTCGTTTCGCTACATTCGTTCTCAAAACCTCATCATAACGCATAGATTTGTTGTTGACGTGGTAAGCATTTCTTTGTTGAACAGTCGTGTACACACTAACAAGTGCAATGGATTATTGCAGTGGTTGATGCAATAAGTTCATTCGTACATTTGTTGCAATAGCACGAAAAACTTGAAATTTTTTTAAACGCTACTGAGCGCCAGACTCAGCGCAAAATCTCCTAGGAACCGTTTTTCAGCCAATGACAACGTCGCCGAGGTATTTTCTGAAACTTTTTTTCAAGTTTCTGACCAATTAGCGTGCATCGCAAAAAAGACGCAAAAAAACACGTTGGCCATGAAGCCATTGGTCGGAAAACGCTTCTGCGGTACATCTGGTGCTCCATCAACAATCAGATTTCAATTTTAGGTGCTATTGCACAAGCTAATGCACCAGATAATGCGCCAATCATTGTACTTTTTAGTGTGCGTATACCATTACCGATGGACTTGTTCTTTCTGAGCTTTTCTTTAGACGGGCAAATGTTGTGTGACAAGGGAACCAGTGAAGCGAGCGAGCAGAAAAAGTTTCAGTGTAAAATTTCACGAATAGCAAAAGAGAGCAGTTTTCACGGATTTCATTGCGAAAAAATATAAACCATAAGTTACATGAGAAGTGAAATCGAAACATTAAAACCCGGGTTTCAAAATACATAACTCCATAATGTAAGAATACTTCATGATTTTTTCAACTAATCTAAAAATCCTAAAGTACCAGTAAAATTGCACGAAAAAGCTGGTTATAAATGTTTGTGATTGGTACATTGACGATTGTACATATGCGAGCAAAAGGGAAAACCAACCATAAATCGCGCCGAAAGTTGCATGTTCTTTGTAATTGAGGCGCTTCATGCTCACGGAATTTTGCGAACTTTAAAATGCAACAAACAAAAACAGAAAGACGAACGAAAACAGCATCGATCTTGCGCGCGCCTGCGCAGTGAGTGGATCAAGTTTTTCAAAAAAAGTGTCGCGCAAGCGCGAAACGAACCACATGAACATAAAAACACGCAGTTTTATAGCAACAAGTCTGCAATGATCCGCAGACTATGTGCGTTCCACTTTTTTCTCAAAGGGCCAGATATGGGGTCTTGTTCTCGTGTTCCGGAGCGCCCAAACGACCAAATGGGCTGCATTGTGTTTGGAACTGGAAACGAATGCGCTGTATCATGTGGTTTGAGCAATGCAATGAAGGATCAGAGGGGAATGCAATGCGGGGGCAATTCTCGGCTCTCGGGTGTTAGCTCCTGTGTGTTTGTGACAAGTAAAGTTGCCTGCAGAATTGCCTGATTCTGAATCGGCGCACGAAAAAGTTCTGAAAACGGCCAGATGGAAGAGAACAGATCAGCGGCATCTGCGAACACAATTCAGCTGAGAGTTTTTCCATTGTGAAAAAAAAACGAAAATGTGCCATGGTACATACCATATCGATAAAAAAAGGTCATTAAAGGTCTTGTTCTTCCGCACATCTTTCGGCGTCCGAATGAGTTTTCAGAAAGAAAGTTGCGAATTTTTTGTTTCTTAAAAAAGCTAATTGATGTGCTTGCAAAAGTTAGTCAATTAGCGGCGTTATACATCATTGTTACGAACATGGCACATAAATTCGGGTCCATGATATCGAAATATGTAAACATTGCAGATAAAAAAACCTCGATCGGAATTCCCACGAGATCCCTGAACCGCGCTTTGAATGCTCAGCAAGTTTAAGTCGCATTTGTCAAAAACTGTAAAAAAACTACTGTGTTTCAGTGACAGACACAGATGTAAAACATGTGAGAAGAGAATCGACAAAATCCACAGACAACACTGAGAACTGGTATAACAATGAAAACCATAAAACACATTCCATTTCACCAGCAAATTGTAAAAATGAAAATTTGGAAAACAAACGCATCAAAATGTTGTGCTTCTGTCAGGATTTTATGTTTATAATTTCAAAACAAGTTGACAGTTTTTTGGGGAAAAACAACATGTTATGCAACCATAGCTGATTTTGACATGAAAATATTGGTGCTGGGCTGGGATTGAATAAATTTCCATATTCTAAAACCAACCGCTATAAAATGCCAATAGTTTTTGTTGAATTTTAATGCGTTTGAGACTATAAATATAATTTAGGCTCCAAAAAGGTGCGCCAGATGGAGACCACAACATGCTCCCCCCCTCCAAAAAAAAACAAGACAAACTTACAAAAAAACCGGAAATTTTGCTGAATGAAAAGACATAGTACATTGCACGCGGTTTACATTGGTATATGTAAAACACAGCTACGGCTCTCAGAGTTTCAGATAAACAAAAAACTCAGGGCGTGAATACGAGAAAGTTTTCAGACGGATAAAAAACAGGTACAGTTTCTCGATGCGGCTTGAACAGAACTTACATCTACATTGTGGTAGCAAGCACATGCAGAGCTGTGTGTGTTTTGCAACACTTTTATGATTATTTTGGAAAATCGCGCAATAAAGCTGCAAAATTGCGTATGACAAGCAAAATATGTGCCTGCACATGAATGAATGAATCACATACCGATGTAAGCAAAAAAGTTTTATACATTTCGCACAGCACAGACACTTGTCACTTTGTGTATATGTTTTGGGGCAGGGTAAACCCAGCAACAAACGTCACACAATCCCACTGCTCTGTAAAGCTGCGAGAATTGCATGAGGGCTTGAGCAAAACACAATGCATAAAAGCTTCAAACATTCCAAACGCACATGCACTGTGTTGTCACAGCAAAAACAATCACTGGACTGAACCATGTGTCAAAATTTACAACTCATGGTGGTTGACTTTTAGACGGGGAGGACCAACACGTTCACAACAACAACAACAACAGCAACAAAATGAATAATTGATGAGCTTACATATCTCGGTTAAAGCGCATAACTACAGATTAGTACAACGTTAGCATATACAATGCACATGCAGTCTTTACCTGTCTGAGAGTCGCGCGTGCCGCGCATGTGAAAAGGTTTCTCTTGGTTGCACAATGGCGCAAAGCATAAATATAATGTATGTGCGTTAAAGCTGTTGCCCTAACGTTTTTGAAAATTTCACTTCATGCGCCGTTGCTAACGCGCACTGACGTTCACGATTCTGATAATCACCATGTGCATTTTGCGTATGTGTCACACGTATACAGTGTACATGTACATTTACATGTTTACTAGCGTTGGAACGCAGCCATATGCTCAGTGAGGTGTGCTGCAGCGAAAGGTGAGCTGTAAAAGTTGGTTGACTTATGCGATGCTATGATATTCTAGAGCTTACATGTGTACATTTCGAGTTCGTTAACATGAAAATAAATTTTGACTGATGCCCATGCGTAATTGATTATGAGTCAGAAGTCTCTGACTTTTCGTTACGTCGTGAACGGACTGTATGCAAAGCATAATTATTGGTTGTACTGCTTGACTTGAACGCGCTTATTGGATGAGAAGATCATGGTTGCAGCCAGTCAACAAAGCAAACCAATCTAACATAATCTATGAATGGGCGTTTACCAAGATTAAAAACACAGTTCAAAGTAAAACTGTCCCAAAACAGAAAAAGGCAACACGGATGGAAAAACAAAGAGAGAATGTGTTGCGCTTTGCATGCAAACACACAAATCATGCAAAACATATTTCGCAAAAACATGCCCAGCATTATGTATGCGAAGTGTTGGGTGGCGCCTGGCGCTGCAGAGGGAAAATTATATTTCAAATTATAGACTGGGGATCTGCGACGACGATGTTGCAATCAATTACAGCGTCGCCCTTTCCGGCAGCCGTCTCCGTCCGCGTGTTGTTTGCGTGGACGTTTTCCGGAATGCGTCTCTTAATGAGTTTTCGATGCAAAGAAACTGAAAACTTGAAGCTTCAGCGGCAGAAAAAAATCTTGAAAGCCGACATTATTGTTGTGTTTTTCGTTGTTTTTTAATGAAAAATGTGGAAAAGACAAATGGTGTATGTGTTTGCTAGCTTTTGGTTTTTAGAAACGGGACTGTTGGTTTTATGGCTTGTTTGTATTAAAAAAAGTACAAGCGACTGAAAGCACAACGTTACCAATAATTGTTACAACGTGCGCAGTCTTTGTTACAATTGACATTTTTTATTAGTTTACTGTGAAGCAACCTATGTTTCCCATTGCCACTGAGGACGTTGCTTGCTGTCAAACTGCACGAGGCAGTGGTTTCATTCATTGTGTCAACGTGCCAAACTGCAGACCATCTGCCACCTGGCATGACAGGGCACTCACTGGAAAGACTGCAGACCAGCTTTCAATTGGTCTGACGGTGCACCTACAAATGTTGAGCTTTCAGAGTGGAAACAACAGACGTTGCCAGCGTCATCTCTGCGTCTCAATACGCACTGATTCGGTCATAGGCGAAACCGTAAACCGGCACTCCTGTACACTACCTATCTCGATACTAGGTCTAGCGAGTGAGTCACCTATATCACCTGATCGCCCAGACGCCTTGTACGCCCAAACGCCTTATTGGTAGGAGGCGTCAGGCGGCTTTTGCAAGCACAAGACGAATACGTTTGTGTTTTATTGTCAAGGCGATGAATACTGATGAGAGCACGCAAAGGAAGACACACATACGAAACACGCAGCACGTATCGACCAATGTGTGAAAAGTAGTGGCTATTGTAAAAGAGTAGATAAGGGAAGAGATTGGTGGAGAAAGAGAGTAGTTTAGCGTTGAAACACTGGAGGTCGTTGGCACGGTCGTCGTATGGACCTGACATTACGTTCACGGACGGAAAGAACAGAATGCGACTTTGTTTTCAAAGTTGCAATGGCGCACGTTTTGCTTGAATTCTGAACAAACAGAACAAACACATTGAACATGTACACTGTAACGAAATAACAACAAAATTGAATGCAGGAAATTAGAATCAGCTTGTTGATTAGAATCTGCCTTTTTCACAAATGACGCTAACATTTTAACAAAACTTGCATCAACTGTAACGCTGCTGCAATTCAGCCGTAAAATTGAACAGTGAAAAACTCGATTGTCGACACAATCGGAGAAAACACAAGAAGTGAAAGACGAAGCGAGTTCAAAACCTCCAAAAATAAGTTCCATTGCAAGCCGGCTATTCGTTCAAAATTGTGCGTCAAATAGTGGCACAGGTTCACAATAAAATTTTTGCAACTGAAAAATCTTTAACCCCGAAAAATCGCTAGTTCGCTTTCGGTCCTTGCAAATTGTGTTCTCATACAAGTGGATCCAAAATTTCTTTGAAAAGACACCACAGGAACACGGCACTGTACGATATATTTGGTTCAGCATGATTCGGTCGAAAAAAGAAGAACAACAAGGCGAACGCATGAAAAGAGACGACCGAAAATGGACTCGCCCGAATGGCAATATGGTTTTGTTTGTTGTTTGTTTCGGCAAATATTTGCATTTTTCTGGCCCGATTTCTTTCTGTCACTAAACCACATGACGCTGACGTGCTTTACTTGCTCGATGCTCTCTCTCTTGTCAGGTTCCATATTTGCATCAGAGGGAACCAAACAAAAAAACCATTGGTGTGCTGAAGAAAACTCAGGACGACTCGAAAGGAAATAAATGCAGCGATAAAACGTTAGCGTATGTATTGACAGACAATAAACACAAGTTCGTTCCTTTGGCTATTTTTATATTTTATTCAAAAGGCGCAATGTTTTTTTCCGGTTTTCAATAATCAAGAACATGAATTATTAAAAGAAACTGTGAAAAACGATGGCTGCTGCAATACATTTCTGAACAGCAAAAAACTGGCACTTGTTGTTCAAATTGCAAGATGCCCACCTACAACAGATGGATAGGTGAAGTTTCATGCATGACGCGGGAATTCAAAATTGGCAAAGTGGTGCGAAAACAAAACCGAGTCACTTCAGCGATTTTGAATCACCATGTAAAAAATGAAACTCATTTTCTTTCTACGTCTGCACACGCATTGAGTGAGTCGCGGAACGCCAACACGGTCCGGAATCCGGCAATTTAGACCGCATCCGTTCCGGCTGGATCGGCTTCGATCTGGATCCGGTCCGGAATCCGGCAACCTAGGGAGCGATCAAAAATTTAAATTCAGTTAAATGGCAAAAACGCTAAAAAAAGGTAAAAACAGTTAAATTTTGCGTAAAAATGCTCAAAAATTTAGCATAAACGCGTATTTTGCCTGAAATTAGCAAAATTTACCGAAAACTCAAGCAAAAATGGATCGTCAATTTTGGTCACAAATCGACTCATTTTATGGTTTCGAAGCCAAATTTTTTTAGATAGCTGGCTGGAACATTTTTTAAATTTATTTAGATAGACAGCTGAACCGAAAAATCTTCTCTGATAGAGATCGATGATTTTTGTTTTTTAAACAACCCTAGTCACGATGTAGCGCGTAAACTGCGCTTGCAAGTTGTTTGTTGTTCGCTTTGCACAATCACGATGTAGCGCGTAAACTGCGCTTGCAAGTTGTTTGTTGTTCGCTTTGCACAATCACGATGTAGCGCGTAAACTGCGCTTGCAAGTTGTTTGTTGTTCGCTTTGCACAATCACGATGTAGCGCGTAAACTGCGCTTGCAAGTTGTTTGTTGTTCGCTTTGCACAATCACGATGTAGCGCGTAAACTGCGCTTGCAAGTTGTTTGTTCTTCGTTTTGCACAATCACAGGGTTGTTAAACAAAAATCGAAATTTTTCAAAGTGATTAAAAAAAACAAAAATGTCGATTTTTTTAAAATTCGAAATATTTTTTCTCTAATATGCACTGTGAAAACCTCAATTTTGGCACAATGTTTCGAAAGTTCAACAAAAATTTTCTTTGATATTTTTTGGACCGTTTTACCGACTGATTTTAGGCTTCGACAACATCAGCGATGAATTTTTTGATCGCCCCAAAGCTTGGCTTACCATTTCCGATGCAGATAAGGTGACGATTCGTCTCGCAATCTGAATTCTGAGCGTCCGAGCTGCTCCGTTTGCAAGCGTTACGTGTCTGGTTGCTGTTTCGTGTCCTGTCGTCGCGACATATCAGAATTGATTGAATTTCAAGCCGGTATGTGTATTTTCACTTGGGCTGGGGACAATTACTGACGTTATGGGGGTCAAAACACAAGAAGAGGTATGGTAACGGTTTGGAAAAGGGGTAAATGAGGTCCCCCAAACAAAATCTGGAAAGTTCCGCCATAGTTGTTCCAGAGCCGAGGGGTTGGGGGGCGATATAGATAGCTGGAGCAAATTTTCTAGATGATAGATAGCTGGAAAATTTTGGGGGGGGGCCGCGGGGGGGGGCATGTGACTTTGGGGGGGGGGCGGTCAAAATTTTGAAATTTGATAGATAGATAGCTAAAACGCTAAAAAGCTATAAAAACAGCAAAATAATGCTAAAAATACATTAAAAATCAAGTATAAACGCGTATTTTACTATTTTGCAAATTTTAGGTTCGTTGAGGCAGGTTGATGGTTGAGGGATGCAAATCTAGGCATTCTTGAAGAAAAGCGGGAACTGAAATCTGAATGACTGATAATGCGGCTCCCCCGCTCCCATATGCCAAAAATAAGGGAAACAAAACCGAAAACTAACACGCATTTTTGATATTATTTTTGAAAAACCTAAAAAAAATTGAAAAAAACAAAAAAAATTCGAAAAATAAAAAAAATAAAAAATGCTCATTTTTTTACTTTAAAAAATAAATAAATTTTTTTTTGAAGCTTACATCTCTAGGTGTCCCCACTAGGGTTGTTAAAAAAAACAAAAATCGTCATTTTTGTTTTTTTAAAAAAAAAAAATTTTTTTTTAAAAAAAAAAATTTCAAAAATCAAAGTTGTGCTAAATCAATCAGGGAGTCCGAAGAACCACATATGATATGCAAGCGCCTCCCGAATGACACCCGTATGGCGGAACTTTGCAGATTTTGTTTTGGTGACCTCAATTACCCCTTTTCCAAACCGTCACCATGCCTCTTCTTGTGTTTTGACCTCCAAAACGTCACTAATTGTCCCCAGCTAAGCTAATGCTGAAGTGAAGACAAACATACCGCCTTGAAATTCGATCAATTCTTCTGATGGTTTCGCGACGACACGACACGAAGCAGCAACCAGACAACGTAGCGCTTGCAAACGGTGCAGCGAGCACAATCGGACGCTCTGCGAGGCTAATCGTCACCTTATCTGCATCGGAAATGGTAGGCTAAGCTTTGGGACGCTCAAAAACTTCATCGCAGATGTTGTCGAAGCCTAAAATCAGTCGGTAAAACGGTCCAAAATCGACTGCTAAAGGTTTTACGAGGTATAATCAAAGAAAATTTTTGTTGAACTTTCGAAAAATTGTGCCAAAATTGAGGTTTTCAGAGCATATTAGAGGAAAATTTTTCGAATTTTTTTTTTTAAAAAAAAAATCGGCATTTTTGTTTTTTTTTTAATCACTTTAAAAAAAAAAAAAAAATTTTCATTTTTGTTTAACAACCCTAGTCCCCACCCCCCCCCCTCGTCTTCGGTACTGTACTTTCTTTTGAATACTTCAGATAGAAAGCGCACTGGTTCACGTTGTTGTTGCACCGGTTCACGTTGTTGTTGATGGGCAACGCCGCGCTTTTCGAGACGACAAATCGGCAACAATCAAGAGTTGACAAGTACGGTAGGTTTCCCCCAATTTGAAGGTTAAAACCAAGGTAATTTACTGCTTTTTAGTCCTTTAACGAGCTCATGAAACCAATTGCAGAAGCGCGTGTTGAATAAAATCTTGAAAATCTTGAAAATCTTCTATCAGTATCTGACTTTGCTCGTCGATCTTTGACCAGAAAGTAGAAATTGTCTTGTTGTTGTTCTTGTTCTTTATTTCTCTTTGCGATTCAATTATCTTTGAAAGCAAATCAAAAGAAAGTCAAAAAAATTCTGCCAAAAACAAAGTCCACACGAAACACCAGCGTCCAGGCAAAAAAGCATAATGTCACTTTCTATGGAAAGTGTCTTAAACGCATTTTAAGATGAAAGTAGAATTTTGATGGCCAAAATTAGTTTTTCAGTTAATAAAAAATTTAAAAAATCCCGATTAAAAAACGATTTTTTGAAAGTTAAAAAGTTTCGAACCCCAGTCAAAACACAAGAGGCATGGTACGGGTAGCGGTTTGAAAAAAGGGTAAATGAGGTCACCAAGGAAAAATCTGAAAACTTGGATTTTTAAAATTAAAAAATGACGAGTTTTTGTTGATACCCAAGCCCAGACAGCCCCAGTCACCGATAGACCAGCGTCACAACCACAAACATTCAGCATGATTGCTGACGAGCACGAGCTGGTGTGCACGAGTGCTCTCGTGATCACCGCGTTCATTCCGGTGTCTTACATTGGACTGTTGTATTACTGCGATTGGAATGGAAAGAACAGGTTCGAAAAGTCTGTGTGATAATTTCTTCTTCTTTCTTAACTGAACTAATGGAAAGAACAGGTTCGAAAAGTGTGTGTGATAATTTCTTCTTCTTTCTTAACTGAACTGAAAACATATCTGATTTGTTGTCTGTCTTGACGAAGATTTTCCGGATGAACCACAGTGGTGTAGTTGTTCGTTCTTGCGCAAGATGGGGCCAGTTAAACGCTTAGTGCTGAGTCGATGTACTATTGCGGTGCGGTGCGGGTGCGGCCCATTCGATTTCGACCGGACGAATTTGAATTTTCCTTAGCACGAGCAATAAACTGCTACTGCTTGAAGGAGTGAACTTTTTTCGTAAAGTATCGCAACTCCATTGTCACATATATTGACCAATGGGCTGCTCCGCAAACGCGTTCTGTTCTGTCAAAGCAGACCAAATGGAATGTTTTTCAGAGATTCTTGCGAAAGCATCCGAGGGCGTGCCATTGGCGTCTGTCTTTCATGCGTCATTTGCGTCAACGTCACCGCGTTCTTTCTCTATTGGCAGGTTCGTTCGGTTTTTTACGTTTTTTTCACAAGAATTTTTTTTCTGGCATTTTTCCATCCCAAGTAGTTGCAATATCACATAATCGGTAAAAATAAAAAAGGCATTCTTGAACTGAAGTGAAGAAACTGTATTTCGGTCGCAAAATTGGTTGCCATGCGACAGGATATTGACGTGCTTCGAGCGATGGGCCTCCGGGCAAGTGGCATTTTCGCTGCCGTCACGCTGCCATTGCTGTTGACCATGGTTGGTGGGCGTGGCGTCACCGTGGTGGTGTTTTGATTGGCGATAGGTCAGGTTTTCATTGGCGATAATCTTTCGAGGGACGAACAGAAAGACGATCGGTGTGTGGGGCATGGCAATGCATGAAATCATCATCGCAAAAGAGAGATTTTCTAAACACTCGGCTTTTCCATTTTTGTGTAAAAGGCTTGACTTACGCATCAGGCTTGGCTTGTAAAAGGCGGCTTGCTTTGATTCGGAACGACGACATTTGATTCAGATCTTAATTTTTTTTCTCTTGCGATTTTTGCGGTTACCGCTTTGAGGCTGCATCTGTTGCAGCTGTTGTTTCTTGGTCCATTCGCGCTGATGGTTGCAGACGGCACTGCCACGGAACTGTGCTGTACGTTTCTTTCTACATTGATAAACTCATTTTAATATTTTCTATTTTTGTCAATCATTATTGCAAGTTCATTCGTTGTTCTGGTGTTTCAGCCGTGGAACATTGGTCGGAAGTGGCCTCAGATCCGATTTGTGTTCGAAATCTCCTCATTGTAAGTTTTTAAAAATTCGTTAACAACTATTTTAAATCAAGAATGTGGTTTTTTTCATAACTTTTCTGTTCTTCTTTCTCTAAGTCTTCAACTAAATCCATTGATTGAGTCGTTCTCGTTCCCGTTCCAAGCAATCTGATGGCAGCTTCTGAACAGGCGTTGCTGTGGGGGAGGGGTTGTTTGTGTGGCGTCTGTCCTGCACAGAAAACATATCACGCGTGACCACCGACCAATCAGCTGATTGTGTGTAATTTAAAGTAGCATGCATCACGCGTGACCACCGACCAATCAGCTGATTGTCTATAATTTAAAGTAGCATGCATCGCGCGTCACCACCGACCAATCAGCTGATTGTCTACAATTGAAAGTAGCATGCATCACGCGTCACCACCGACCAATCAGCTGATTGTGTGTAATTTAAAGTAGCATGCATCACGCGTCACCACCGACCAATCAGCTGATTGTCTCCAATTTAAAGTGTTCGACTGTACGCATGTGGTGCAGGCGCCCGTGACGGAGGAGCTCGCGTTCCGCGCGTGTGCGGTGCCGCTGCTGTTGCGTTGCTTCGACGCGAACACCGTGCTACAGGGTGCGCCTGCATTGTTTGCACTCTGCCACTATCATCATGTCGCCGACCGACTGCGCAAGGGCAGCTCCATACTGCACGCGATGCTCGCTTGCTGTGAGTGGCCAGCTGGTTTTGCTCGATCATGGTGATCGGCGTTCGCAAACTGTTCTGTTTCGATTCATATTTTTTCTCACCGCTCGTGGCGCCTGGTGGTAGCGCGTAAGACTCGTTTTGTTTGAGCGTTCGTGGGATCGAGCCCCGCCCCGAGGGGTGTCTAGGCATTTGATGACAGAGGAAACTCGACTGGGCGCCATACGCGGCGGCGTTGTGAACGTTTTGCTGGGTTAGCCCTGGCTAAAAACATCGTCTAAAATTCCCAACAACAGCAACTCGATTATCGAGTTTCTCCATTCTCAAACACATATCAGATACTTCTGCTGAAATGTGATAAGAGTGCTGATTTCATGACTTTTAAACTGCGTTGCATCATCGTTTGCAGCGTTTCAAGCAGCGTACACATACGCGTTCGGCATGTATGCAGCGTATTTGTTCGTGAGAACCGGTATGAATTAATTAATTATTGATTTTACGTCGTACGTTTTACGTTTTTGCTGGAAATTTTTCT
>JASANC010000649.1:0-19163 GCA_030248135.1 Theristus sp. LFF4_11 | reverse complement strand
GGGTGGGGGTTTATTTGTGGGGGGGGATTATTATTTGGGGGGGGGTGTATTTGGAAACCATTTTTTGGGGTGGGCAAAATGGCAAAAATACCTTCCATGGCAGGAAGGAAGTCGCAGAAACTTCTACTTTTCACAGAGATTTCCTTAGGTAACAGCCTTTTGCAATGAAATTCACGCTCAACTCATCCCTTTGGGGCCTTTGGTAGCACAATTTCACCAATGTCACTGCATTCAGCCACTGAATTCGCTAGGTATGTGTTTCAACCCGGGTTCCACCAAACCCCCCTGGGGGTTTATTTTTGGGGGGGGGATTATTTGGAAACTTGTCGAGGGGTGGGGGTTTTTTTTTTGGGGGGGGGGGGTTTAATTTTGGGGGGGGTTTAATAGAGGTAATTCGGTATAAGAGCGAAAACCGTGTTTCATTGAATTTTGTCCATTTCATAGAGGAAAATTGCATTTTTTAACAGTTAAACAGGACAATTTTTGACGTGTACTTGAATATTGAACCGTTCTTAGTTGTTCCTCTTGTGAAAATTACCAAAATTTGACTGTGTTCAAAAATTCCCTGTTTGCTGCAGATAAGTCGGCAACCCCTGTCGACCCGGTCGCCCCCCCCCCAAGACACTTACTTTCAGGTTCAACCAGCTATGCTATCTGCCACATGGCGAGAGCCCACTCTTCAAATCATCGTATCGAAAACACGTACCATGATTTCGCGATCACGTTGCGGGCAACTGACAGACGCAAGTTTAACACGTTAGTTTAGCTCAGCACGCAAGTTTTAACATGTGGCCATGTTATTGGGTATCTGAAAAACGGTCGTGTGATGTGGTATTAACCAACATCTCCGCTCCAATTGTTTAACAATATATCGCACAACTCCATTGTAGACCTATAACATACGCCAACCAACAAGATATCATGTTCATCTCATGGCCTACCGACTGAAAAACATGTTCTAAGTTGCAAGAAAACGATTTCTGAAACGATATTTCAATTCAGTTAAGTCATTTCAACGCTAAAAATTGACTCTAGAAGTCATCCAAATCGAAAAACATGGAGTACGTCGGTCAAAATGACCAAATAATGACATTTACCTAAGCACACAAAGAAGTTGGGAAGAAAATTTGGTTTGAACTTTCAAAAAATTGTGCCATAAATCGAATTTTCAGAGCAAAGTAGAAGAAAAATTTTTCAAATTTTTTTTAAGTTTGAAAAAAAAAATCCAATTTTTTTTAAAAACAAAAAAAATTAAAAAAAAATTTTTTTCAAAGCCCCTAACCCTAACCATACCCCCTCTTCGAAAATTGTTTTGGGCCCACGGTACTGCCCCCGCCCACGGTACTGCTTGGGCTGGGGACAATTAGTGACGTTATGGGTGTCAAAACACAAGAACAGGTATGGTTTCGGTTTGGAAAAGGGAAAAAAAGTTTGGAAAAGGGGAAAATGAGGTCACCCAAACAAAATCTGAAAAGTTCCGCCATACGGGAGTCATTCGGGAGGCGATTGCACATCAAATGTGGTTCATCGAACTCCCTGGTTGATTTAGCACAACTTTGATTTTTGAATTATTTTTTCAAAAAGAAATTAAAAAAAAACAAAATTGACAATTTTTGTTTTTTTAACAACCCCACCAGTACCGTGGGCCCAAAAAAAATTTCGAGGGGGGGGGGGTATGGTACCGTGGGGGGGGGTGCCGACCAAAAAGTGAGGGGGGGTCCAACCTATGGTAACGTGATGGGGGGGGTGCATTTTTTCAAAATTTTCTGTGGGGGGGTCCACCCCCCCCCCCCCCCCCCCATGATAATTTTTCGCTTAAATTTTGAAGGAAAAACGCTAAATTTTGCTGCAAAATCGTTGAAATTACAATGAAGATGGTCAAGTTATCATATATTCAGCTTATATTATGGACTTTATAGACAAAAAATCATGATTTTCGAAAAAAATTTTAGGGTGTGCAGAAAATTTTGGGGGGGGGGGTGTCCGCCAGACAAAATCAATTTCTTGGGGGGGGTGGGGGGTGTCGGCCAAATTTTCGAGGGGGGGGGGTACGATGGGGGGGTGCCCGTAGGGTTGTTAAACAAAAATGAAAAAATTTTTTTAAAAAAAAAAGTGATTAAAAAAAAACAAAAATGCCGATTTTTTTTTTTTTATTCGAAAAATTTTCCTTTAATATGCTCTGAAAACCTCAATTTTGGCACAATTTTTTGAAAGTTCAACAAAAATTTTCTTTGATTATACCTCGTAAAACCTTTAGCAGTCGATTTTGGGCCGTTTTACCGACTGATTTTAGGCTTCGACAACATCTGCGATGAAGTTTTTGAGCGTCCCAAAGCTTAGCCTACCATTTCCGATGCAGATAAGGTGACGATTCGCCTCGCAGAGCGTCCGATTGTGCTCGCTGCTCCGTTTGCAAGCGCTACGTTGTCTGGTTGCTGCTTCGTGTCGTGTCGTCGCGACACCATCAGAAGAATTGATCGAATTTCAAGGCGGTGCCGCGGTATGTTTGTCTTCACTTTAGCATTAGCTTAGCTGGGGACAATTAGTGACGTTTTGGAGGTCAAAACACAAGAAGAGACATGGTGACGGTTTGGAAAAGGGGTAATTGAGGTCACCAAAACAAAATCTGCAAAGTTCCGCCATACGGGAGTCATTCGGGAGGCGCTTGCATATCATATGTGGTTCTTCGGACTCCCTGATTGATTTAGCACAACTTTGATTTTTGAAATTTTTTTTTTTAAAAAAAATTTAAAAAAAAAAAACAAAAATGACGATTTTTGTTTTTTTTAACAACCCTAGGTGCCCGGTTTTAGGGGGGGTGGCACGGTGCCCCCCCACTAGGGTTGTTAAACAAAAATGAAAATTTTTTTTTTTAAAAAAAAAAGTGATTAAAAAAAAAACAAAAATGCCGATTTTTTTTTTTAAAAAAAAAATTCGAAAAATTTTCCTCTAATATGCTCTGAAAACCTCAATTTTGGCACAATTTTTCGAAAGTTCAACAAAAATTTTCTTTGATTATACCTCGTAAAACCTTTAGCAGTCGATTTTGGGCCGTTTTACCGACTGATTTTAGGCTTCGACAACATCTGCGATGAAGTTTTTGAGCGTCCCAAAGCTTAGCCTACCATTTCCGATGCAGATAAGGTGACGATTAGCCTCGCAGAGCGTCCGATTGTGCTCGCTGCACCGTTTGCAAGCGCCACGTTGTCTGGTTGCTGCTTCGTGTCGTGTCGTCGCGACACCATCAGAAGAATTGATCGAATTTCAAGGCGGTATGTTTGTCTTCACTTTAGCATTAGCTTAGCTGGGGACAATTAGTGACGTTTTGGAGGTCAAAACACAAGAAGAGGCATGGTGACGGTTTGGAAAAGGGGTAATTGAGGTCACCAAAACAAAATCTGCAAAGTTCCGCCATACGGGTGTCATTCGGGAGGCGCTTGCATATCATATGTGGTTCTTCGGACTCCCTGATTGATTTAGCACAACTTTGATTTTTGAAATTTTTTTTTTTAAAAAAAAAAATTTTTTTTTAAAAAAAAACAAAAATGACGATTTTTGTTTTTTTTAACAACCCTACCCCCCACCCCCCCCCACCCGACGGTCTCGGGTGCTCTGGGGGGGTGTGTACCCCCCCCCACCCCCCCCGCCCACGGTACTGAACCCCACCCCTAACCCGCTGGAGCTTCTTTTTTAAAACGCACGCGCACCTCGCATCCGCATGGCTGCCCTTCTTTTCTAAAATCCGCTTCAGGTAAAACACGCGCGTTGTCGGACATTGCTAAAACGGACTTGATTCAAATCTTAATCCTAAAGCCTAATCCTAAACCAAACCTATTCCTAACCTAATCCTAACCAAAGCCAAGCCTTTTCAAGAAGGTAGATGTCTGAACAATTGCGTTTTGAACAAGTTTTTGTTGGGGCCGGAGCGTGTGCACGCGCGCTAGTGGATCATGAGCATGAGCATGCCGATGCCACGTGCGCGTGAGTTTTAAAAAAGAAGCGCCAGGCTTCAGCGCGGCCTGCTGCTTGCACTCGACTCAGCACGACGACAACTTTGAAGAGGAGCCATGTTTTCAAATTCAAACGATTGGAAGCGCACATGTACCATCAGCTCCGCGTCGTACGAAATCGATGGCAAAACGTCGTGCAGGGACCATCCATGTTTGTTGGCGCATATCAAGGTGAGCAGATCCGAATTAGCGGGTGGATGATCACGTGCGTGTGAACACGTGACAGACAGACCAGCAGCACTGATTGTTTCTGCTTTTTGTGTCGGATAGGTTGTTGATCATTTTTCACAGCAAATTAGACAACGGTTTTCAAATTACATTTTGTCTGCAACACATTGCAGAACCATGGAATGCCGTCCACCATTCGCGCAGAGTTGTTGCTCAGCAGGCAGGCTCGTTCAGACCCAGATGCACTGTCATTCGACGTTATTCAAGCAACGTGCGTGCTTTTAAACTTTGAACTGTTTCTTTTGTGTTCATGCAGCTTTTGGCGGCAAGCAAATTCTTTTACCGGAACTCTAATTTTAGAGAGCTGATCGGGTCGAGCTTTTTGTCGAACACCGAATTACAGTCGGTCAGTTGCTTTTGTTCGTTTTTATCTTGCTTAATCATTTGTTTTTTCCTTTTTCCACTATTTCGAATGCGTAAGTTGAAACAAGCAATGTAATTCCTCGTTTTTCCCATTACTTAGAGCATTTTGGAGAATCTATGCGCGTACACTGGCAAATACTCCGCTGCGAATGGCAACACAGGCCACGTCGCGTTGGACCTCTGCAATCACACTATCAGGCACGTGTGTTTATAATTTTGTTTAGGACTAACAAGTTGATGATGTAATCCTTGTGGTTTGTTACATTTCGTCGTGTTCATGTGATGGCATGAAGTACCATGTCGTTTTTGTTATCATTTCTGTTTTGACGAAAGAGTCGGGTTCCATACAGCTCGCCGATTAGATTCGTTCGAGTAAGAAGTAAAATTCACAAGTCTATTCACGAGTAAGAGTAGTTTTTTTGTGTTCCACAAAACTTTAAAAGTGATTGCATTCGAAATGTTAAAAAAAATTGACAAAGCACTTCATGCCGTGAGCATGAACAGAACGATTTTTGTTGTCTTCCAGTGGTCTTTTGGTGTCGGAATCTTCTGGTGACACAATTGCGTTCACCCGAAAGGACGATCACAACGTCGTGTTCTTCGATCCGTCAGTCATCGACGCGCTTGCCGTCAGCGCTGCTGCGTGCGACAACACGGCATATGCTCAGTTTGTCGCGTTCAACCAGTCACGCGACAATCGAGTACGGCATTTTTGGTTGCTTGATTCACTATGACACGACGTCCAGCCGAACCGAAAAACGTCAATTTGTTTCTGTTTCCCGTTTTTTTTCAGCGGTTAAAACGGGCAGTTGGTGATCGACCGTCGTATTACAAGCGTTACATCACGTGGACGACACGACGAACAATTGAACTTGCGATCGTGAACGATCATTCTGTGGTGCGTTCGGATTTGGCTGGCTCTGTTTTATTGTTGGTTTTCACCATTTTTTTTGTTTTTCTTTGCGTTTGTGTTCATTAAAATCGGTGAGCAATTTGCAGTTCACCAAATACGGCATGGACAAGGAGTTTGTGATACAGCGCAGCATTGAAGTGGCCAATTATGTGAATGCCGTAAGTTTTCTGAAAAACTCGAATTTGCTGTTGACTCTTTGAATAGTTCAATTTCATTCAATCCTTTACGTGCTTGTCTCCAATTTATGGAGTAATGGAAAGATTGAGCCCGAGTATTATCTTTTGTTTTGGGTTCTGCGAATCAGTGCGCTCAGTTTGTGAGTAGTTGTGGACATGTGAGCAGTTTTTTTTGCTTGACGTGGAAATTCAAAGTTGGTGAAGTGATCCGTGTCCCCGGGGCCATGTTGAATTGCTGCATAAAGCATGAAACTGATTTCCTTTCGACGTCCACAAATGCATTGATTGAGCTGCAGATCTAAAAGAAAAGAAACTAATTAGTCAAGTGCTGGTTTTTCTAATTTAAAGCGGCATTCATGAAGCAGTGTTCAGTGACGCGTAGCTGTGTTAAAACATAACTACGAGCGGGTCTTTAAATACTGCTTGATCATGTCGCTCAACGCTGTATTGTTTGCTGCAGATCTATTCGCCACTGAACATCCGTGTCGTGTTGGTGGACGTGGTCGTGTGGAACGATGCTGACGAAGTCGCCGTCAACGCCGACTCGTCGGGCACCCTCAACAGGTTTTGCCAATATCGCGAGACGCGTCTGCTGCCGCGTGTACGCCACGACAACGCACAGTTGCTGACGTCGGTTGTTGTTGTTGGGATTTTTAGGCGATGTTTTTAGCCAGGGCTAACCCAGAGAAGCGTACAGAACGCCATTGAGTAGGGCGCCCATCGAGTTTTCTCTGTCATTAAGTGCATACACACCCCTCGGCGGGGCTCGATCCCCCGAGCGCACAGACTGCAGTCTAACGCACTACCACCAGGCCACGAGCGGTGACAAAATTGGTGATTGGTGTCTCTGTGTGTTGCGGCTTGTGTGTGTGTTGCACACGAGAGCATCATTGTTATCAGAACAATTATGGAGTTATTGTGTGGAGTTATCGTAGAATTATTGTAATCTCGAGCACACGCATCTGATGCCCATCCATACTGACGCACGGTCGAAAAACGGTTTTTTTTTCAAATTCAGAAAAAGCGTTTTTCCGGATTTTTTCACGAAACCGGGGAAAATTGGTACTAAAATTGGAGAGCTGGAAATAAGGGTATTTCGGTTTGAAAACGAAAGTTTTTGTGGAAAAATATGAAATTTAAACAGGAAATTGCAAAAAAAATAATTACCTTGCATTTGGAACAGTTAGAATGATCATTTAAGGTAATCAATCTTTTTTTAATGTGCCATAAAAAGAAAAGAACGACGATTTGTCAAATTTTATATTTATTATTAGACAAAGAGAACACGCGGTTTCACAATCACATCACATCTGCGTATTTTGACTTTGAAAACGAAAACAAATGGTTATGGCTACACACACGAATCGGAAAACATGAAACAACGGATAAGGTCAGAGAAGAAACGTTTTTGCACAAGGCACAAAGGGAATACAGAAGCATTGTCAGGATGAGATGAAACAAAATGACAAAAAAAGGTTCACGCTGCAAGTTGGGCGATGGCGCAGTTCGTTCCATTCTCCAGAAACATTGGTTTCTTCCAAAACTAAAACAAAAAACGTCGCATTTGAAACTTTAAAAATAAACTGAAAAAAACGTTTTTTTTTTTCAGGTAACAAAATGTGCCTCTGGGAAAAACGGGGAAAAACTGTTTTTGCCCATAAAAACCGGAGTTTCTTCCCGTTGCCAACCCCATACACATCATTTTTTTAATCGTGCGCGTTGTTCATTTATTCAGTGACAAAATATTTGCGAATGGCGTCATCGGCAAAGCGCACAAGCACACCATCTGTTCGCCCACCAAATCGTGCGGCGTCAATAATGTCGGTTGTTTTGTTTGTTGCTTATTTCGTTTCGTACTGTATTTTTGTTTAAACCTGTCTGTTTTGTCGCAGCATGCAGCATTTGCGAAAAAAAGCAAAAACGGGATCACACTGTTACAAGAAATTACATTGAGCGACAAATACTTTGGGGTGTTTGGTTTCGAACTAAACCCGATCTGCCTTTAGTCTTCTTTACAGTTGCAAAAACTCTGTATTTTGTGAAAAAGTCGGTCAAATTTGTTTGCAGAACAAGAAACACACTTTGCCTTGATTCATTTTGTTTCGTCGTCTTGATGTGTCTCATTTGTTCCGCCATCCCGCTGAGCTGCTGTTTTGTTTCGCATTGCGCCTCGTTTTTTGCAGGACCACAGTCGCCACGCGCAATCGGTCGCTTCGACGCTTGCGCACGAGATTGGCCACAACTTTGGCATGCAACACGACAGCGAGACCGGCTGCGAATGCACCAGCGGCAAATGCGTCATGGCGCCGCTCACCGGGTGCGCGCACAGTTTGTTGCTGTCGTTTTTTTATGGTCGATGAGCACACACAAACGCTGTTTTGTATAGCTGGCGACAGTTGGTGTGTGTGTGTGTGTGCCACAGCAACTGTCAGAGTGGCTCTGGTTGCGAGTGGCAACAAAACTGCTCTTGGATGCGATCATCGAATGCAATCGTGGTGACACCGACAATGTGTTGCAGCACTTTGTCGCCGACCGTCTGGTCGTCGTGCAGCCTTGAGACGCTGCAGCACGGCATCGAGCAAGGCATCGACTATTGCTTGTTGGACGAGCCTGCGCACGCCTACGCGGCGCCGCAGTGCGGCAACGGCATCACTGAGCCGGGCGAGCAGTGCGACTGCGGCGTTCTCGAGGTCAGTATTATTAGTGGAGTTCATTATTATTATTATTTTAATTATACGCGCGCCGCTTCCGGAAACCCGAAGGTACACAACGGCGGAAACGGGCAATACTGCCCCGAGCCCAATTTTACCCTCGGCTCCGGAGGGAATAGACCATTAGATGTTCGTTGGTCACTCTAATTTTCCACGAGTATGTCTTGTCCACAGCGAGGTTCGAACCCGGTCCCTACAGAACTGTAGGCCGAAGTTCTACCGCTACGCCACGGACGCGAGTTGGTTATGCCTGTGCGACGTTGGCGCAACTTGGTGCGCAAGCGGAATACCGCAAATATTCTCGGCAACCGGCACCCCCCCCCCCCACCGTGTTGCGGCAGCCGCGCCATGCTGCACCACACGGTTGTACACGGCACGGTTGTCAGTGTGCAGTGATCGTGTCGTCTGGGCTGGCTTGGTTAGCGTTTTTAACGTAATCGCTTAGATGAATTGGATGAGTTGTTGTTGTTGTTGTTGTGCTTCATGGCCTGGGTCTGCGCTTGATGATATGCAAGAACTGCTCCACAGCTATTCAGTTTGCAAAAGGACTATTGTGCCGAAGCAAAATATGATGATTTGCTTGTGGGTGATTTTGGTAAATGTTTTCCATTGTAAAATATTGAACTGCAATGTACTTGCAGATTCAACTGTGAAGATTTGATTCTCTAGTTTTGATGTCTGCAACAGCACGGTTGATGTAAGAGTCGTTTATCAGGTCATTTTTGGTACCATTCATCGCACAGCCTATTCACGCGCCAGCCCAGTCCAGCCAAGTCACATCTTGCAGCTGCATCGTGCGTCATCGAAAAAGAATCTTCACAAAATTCGTTGAATTCAGTTCAGCAGCAATTGTGTGTCGCTGACTCATCACTGTTGTTGTGTTGTTGATTTTGGAGACGTTTTCGATTAAGAAAACGAATGGCGAAAGGGGGGATTGAATACAAACGGCTGTGTTTCATTTTTACAGGCTTGCGAGAACATTTGCTGCGATGCACGAACATGCAAATTGCGCGGCGAAGCGCAATGCGCCACGGGGCCCTGTTGCAACAGCGATTCGTGCACGGTAAAAAGACAACGCAGCTTGGCATAGCAGACTTGTTTTTGCCATTTCCCGCACGTGTGCGCGCACTTTTTCGCTGTGTTTTATAAACAACAGCTCAACGTATACTGTGTTGTTTGTTTTCCATCGACGTTCACCATATGCGCTTGTTTATTTCTCAGCAGCACTCGAGTTGCATATACAGCACATATTCAGTGGGTGTTGTTGTTGTATCGCAGCAAACACAGCGTGCGACGCAACATAACAAATCGATGAATCTTGCCGTTGATTGGTGCACACGACACACTTGACACGGGGTTTTCTCTTTTTTTTGCCCTGTCACACTCTCTCTCTCTCACGTTGCTCATTCATTTCTGATTTCAGTTCAAGGCGGCGGCGACCGTTTGCCGTGCTGCGAACGACGAATGCGATCTGCCGGAGTTCTGCGACGGCGCCTCGGTCACGTGTCCCGCGGACAGTTGGAAACAGGACGGGCAACCGTGCAGCAGTGAAAAGGTGAACGAGCCCAAGGAAACAAGTGACGCTGTTTTAGCCAGCCAATCACCGTGTTGTGCGCACATTGCACAGGGCGGATGAGCGAACGGCTATTGGGGTCATTTTCTATTGCCGCATCATCAAGCATGAAATGACGCTGATTTTCGTTCGACATCTGCAAACGCAAAAGAAAAGACAATACGGCTAGAAAGCGTGACGTGTGACGTAATTCAGTCGGCGATCAGGACACAGTCGAAAACCATCACATGTTCACGTGCCATTTTGCTCAACCGCTTTTAAGGCGCGTTTAGCAATTAGTTTTTTGCGCGTACGCACGGACACGACACGTAAAAAATGGCCACGCGATTTAGAAATCGTGTCGCGTGTGCTATCTGAATGCATTACGGACACGATTAGTTTGCGTACGGGATTCAGAACGACGTCTGTGCGTACGGACGAACACCTAAATGGTGTTTGCGCCTTTAATCGCAGGCGTTTTGCGCCGCCGGCCGTTGCGGCGACCGTGACGCGCGGTGCGCTCGCCTGTGGGGCGACACCGGCACGAACTCGCCCGATTCGTGCTACGGACTGAACGCCAAAAATGAGCCGGACCTGGTCGGCAACTGCGGCTACGACCGCCGCACGGACAGCTATCTGCCGTGTAGTCAACAGTGAGTGGGGATGGCACGCAAAAGAAACCGGTTTTTTTCATGAATAGAAACCGGTTTTTCATCGGTTTCTTTTCACGCGAAAAACAAAAAACCGGGTTTTTTGTCAACAGAAAATCTGAGTTTTTAGTTGTCGACTCCACCACTCAATTGTGTTATTGAGTTCTACTTCTGATGCCTGTTGGTGACTAGAACACTGTTGATGATTGTTCACAAAACCGACAAGAACAGGTTTTAGCCAACGTTTCTTGCTCAATTGTGTGTCTGGCAAAATCCAGAGCAATATTCTGAAGCTGGAAAACCATTTTCTAGATAAAAGTCCTGTTTTAAAACAGTTTTAAAACCGTGAACCGTGAAAAGAAACCGGTTTCTTTTCACAAAATATAAAAAACCGGTTTTTCCCATCTTTAACAGTGAGTCTGCTGAAAACGGAAGCTTTTTGTAGTTATTGCACGTACATTCGTAAACAACAAACATACAATCGAAACAAACACTCGAAAAACGACTGTTATCGTTGCTTTCGGTTCTGCCACTCAATGCGCGCATAGAGAAAAGCGTAAATAGTTTCACGCTTGTTGTGAGAATTCAATCTTGCTGAATTGAACGACCGGCGTCCCTGAGATACGGATGAGTCACTGGGTAACTTTGAACAGCAAGCATGAAACAGAAGTCGTTTCGACGTCTACAAACGCACATACATGGTAGCAAAACGAAACAAGAGGCAACATCTGGTGCGCATGTTGCAGCAACGCCCTCTGCGGTCGCCTGCACTGTCAACACCAGCACGAGAAGCCTGTGTACGCGTCGAACGCGGTCGCGCAATACACGAGTCGCTACTACCACAAAAGCAACACCGAGGTCGTGCAGTGTCGTGTCGTCCGCTACAAGCTGCCGGACGACCCGGGCATGGTCGCCGACGGCGCTGCGTGCGGCGTTAACAAGGTGCACTGTCTACTGTATGCGCTGTCACTGAACTAAACGGACTTGGCGCAATTGCAATCACACCGTAGGCTTGCAGGAGACCGTGGACATATGTGCATCGTGATCGGTTTTTACGGTCACATTCTGTACGTTTGGCTCAGTTTGAAAACGCTCTGCGTCCGAATCAGCTCACTGGCTTTTGAAAACAGTCTAGCTCGCAAAACTAGCGCAACTGAATAAACGGAACTATTCTTGGTGCGTGTGCGCAGATGTGCGAGAACGCAACGTGCACGCCGGTGTCGTACGTGCGAGCTCGCAAGCCGTGCGAGCCGGCCGATTGCAGCCGGTTCGGCGTTTGCAACAATCTCGGCAACTGCTTCTGTGACGTCGGCTACGGCGGCACTGACTGTCGCTCCTCTGGTCCTGGTGCGTTCTAGTTTTTTTGATGCTTTGACTTGCACACGCATGCATTTGATACAGTCGAATGTTACTATTGTGGATTCATTCAAATGTGCCCGGACTAAAATGACGTCATTTGCTTTAAAAACGCCCGTTTGTCAAAGTACAGGCACTAAAATTTCAGTTTGGTGTGACTGATTCGACATTCACCATTTGTTTTGCGGGAAGAAATCGGCTAAACGGAAAGTCTGGTTTGCTGTGAACGACAAGCGCATGTTTTGCGGCACATGACGTCATTTCAGTGGGACACGTTTAAAAAAATAAGTCATACATTCATCCAGTTGGGCGGCTAACAGCGTTTGGATGGAATTGGGAGCAGAACTGACTGCTCACTGCAGTGATCGCATACTCATGCCAAAATCGTCGTGTTCACGGCAAAATGTATCATGTCTTTTTGTCAATTTTTCTATTGAAATCAGTTTCAAAACAAAAACTGTGGTAACGCAAAAAAAACCTGCAGAAACTAGCGACTTTGCATTTTCTCAAGTTTTTTTGAGCAAACAATTGACTTTATGATTTTGACTCGGACGGACTGTAGCGCGCTGGAATTCCACTCTTTCAGAGCAATTCAAAGGCGATGACAACAATGACAGCAATTCAGTACTTTGTGCCACGAGCACGACGATTTGATATGAGAGCAAACGTCAGATCACCATTTTTTTCTGAGTTTATATTTAACGGGTTTCGCTGTTTTTCACTTTACAGGCGGCAGCATCGATTCCGGTCCTGCGTCTACGCCATCCTCATTCGGATTCGGCCATGTGCTGCTGATTCTGTTGGTGCTCGCGATACCCGTGCTCGTGTTCTGGTATTGGAGACGCTGGAAATCAGGCAAACCGGTGCCGTCGATTACGAAGTACGTTCCTTGTGTGTCGTTTTTCACTTTGTGGGTTCAATTAGGCAATTTTAGGCAATTCAATCGCAGCTGCAGTCCACGACAACTTTATGAGCTCGTCGAGCTATTGATTGGGTGGATGAAAGCGGTGTGCAGTACGCTTGTTTAAGCCTGTCAGTTTTTTCGCAGATCATATGGAGCTTTTGAAAGGAGACAGAACGGGATCGGCGTGGTTGCACGAAAACATATTTAGTCCCAAAGGGGTGTTTGATGTTAACCAAACCTGAAACACTCGTTCTTCTCACTGTGATGAAGTTTCGCATGGCCTCCATTTTGGAACAGCGAGAGGTCGCAAACATACAGTAGGCCTATTATTGAGCTAGATTTGAGTCTCTCTGTTTTCTGGAAATTGTAAACCGTGCTGCTAAATTTGAGAGCAGCAGCACGGTTTACAATTTTTTTTAATTTTTAAAAGTTTAGATCAAAAAAATCTTCACAAAACCAACCAGAATACTGCGTGCCGTGAGTCGGCCGTCGAGCGGCAGCCGAAGCACAGCGAACAGCCGGTCGGTGGCGCGAGCGTATCTGGGCGAGAAGGTGAAGGCACCGGCGGCGGACGCGTCGCCACGCCAGACGAGCGTGCACGCGCTCACTGCAGAGCGACTGCCAGCGGTGCCCGTCGCTGCCAATGGCGACGCCACCGCTGCGCTCAACCGACGCACACCAAACGCTCCGGTACGCGTGTGTGCGAGTGGCCGCTGACAGAAAACGCCGCTCGCTGCAGCCGGCTGAGTGGCTGAGTGGATAGCACTTGGGACTTCCAATCGGAAGGCCCGGGTTCGACTCCGCTCGTGACCACTCGGCTGCCCCGGGCCCCCGGGTTGCGTGGGGCTTAATGGTTCGGCAGCATAAACGTCGGCTTTCTTGATTCACAAGATTGCTGTTCCGTGGCGAGGAACTTAATGCCATCGCGCCCATGCATACCAGCGCAGCTTGCCCAACGCCCACTTCTATAGCAGAAAAACTGCTTCCAACGTCGCAGCCCATGTGGTGGACAATAAAAGATTGCGACACTGCCTTTCCCCAAGGGCGTTGGGTAAGGATAAAAAGGGGACAACAAACAACAACAACAACAACAACAACAACAACAACAGCCGCTCGCTGCATGCTGTTTATTCGGCTGTGATGTTTTGCTCGAGCAAATCACACTGCTATTTTGGCGTTCTTATAAACTGCGTGTGCGTGTGTTGTATTGTCGACTCCACTTGCCTAATCTGCAGACGGCACGATACACGCCGCAGCCGACGAAACAAAAACCGCCGATCGCAAAGGTCGGTCGACCGCCGGTCACTGCTGAGACGACGGTGATCCTGACGAACAGACAGGACGGCGATGGCACTACAACGACGTTGCCAAGGGTAAGGTGACACACACGCGCGATAGGCCAGCGACGACATTGCTTGGCAGCCGTGCGCTTCACATGAATGTGTATTAGCTTTTATTTTGGCTCTGCGACAATCAGTGCGTTCACAGACGTTCAAAGGAGATTCGTAGTTCGTAGACTCGGACTTGCGGAATGACGCCGTTGACCGATGTCAGGGACCAGGGAAGGGCGGACACTTCGAGTTTCGAGTGCCTGCCTTCACGCATGCGTGCAACTGCGTTTCTATCTATGCGTATCTATCTAGTCGCGGAAGCACAAGAAGAGATAACAGCGACATTGGGCTACGGTGCATTTTGATGGCATGCTCCGGCTCAAGTAGTAATAATAATGTAGTGAAACCTGAATGTGAGCATTGTCTCTGCTTCGTTGCGCGTTGGTGTTGTGCGATTCTAAAATTTGGTTGAGTTGTTAGTGTGGTGTGTGAACGAATGTCGGCTTCGCAGGTGCTGCGACACAACGTCGACGGCAGCGACAAGCGACCGCCCATCGCCGGCCGTGCGTACGCGCTCGAACGCCAGAACTCTGCCGGCAACATTCAGCCGAAACGCAGCGCGCCGCCGTTGCCGAACGCGCCGATGTCGGCCAGCATGTCGGGCGGCGCCATTGCGCAACGTGCGTATGCACAGTGCTCTTGTATTGAGTGTTGTTGTTTGTTGTCGTCGCAGCACGGACGTGTAGTTGGCGTTTGCGACCGAGGTCGCCGGTTCCACTTCTAAGAAACGCCAACATCGCAACCTTGTATTGAGTGTCGCTTGATCACGTGACACGCTGATCAACTTACAGTCGCACTCGCCAATCGGCCTGATTGCTTGGTGGTGGTGGTCACGTGCGATTGCGATGCTTTCTACGACACACTCCGCCCTCCATAGCAATGTCTGCACAGCAAGCATGCATGACACGTGATCACCAACCAATCAGCTGATTGCCTATAATTTAGCGTGCGGGAAACTGTTGCCGCGAAAGTGGCCACTCGTAAACCAAAACCTGCCGACTGCAGACGCACCGGAAGACTCGCTCGGCGCGCTGCAACGTCAGTCGAGCGTGCGTCCGAACAAGCCGCCGCCGCCGCGTCCCACTCGCCCGCGTGACTCGATCATGGAGCGTCTCCAGCCAGAGTTGGCGAGCGCCACCAGCGAGCAGCAGCAACCGGCCGCTGATTCGCTGGTGACCGAAGTGCTGGACGCGGTCGACGGCTACGGCACGATCACGGAGCAATCGCGCGAGCAGTCACGCGCACGCGAACAGCAGCGGCGGCAGCAGCGGCAACGGCGCTCACCAACGCCCGACGACCCTGCTAGCGCGCACAGCAGACCGCCACCGCAACAGCAACAGTATTATGATGTGCTCGGCGCGATGCCGCCGCCGCCACCGCTCGTGCCAGCCGTCGACGCAGCGAACAAGCCGAAGCCACCGTTGCCGTCGAAACCGCCGGTCGCCTCGCAGAAGCCGACAGTGAGCGCGTTGGCCGCAAAGTTTGAGCAGAAGAAATCGTGAATTGCAATCGTCGCCGAACTGATTGGCTCGATACTCAACATTGACCAAGCCATCGCCCGATTCGTTGTCATGACATTTATGACATCAATCGGTTTGTGTTCCATTTATTTATCACGAACGATTCTTGAGGATATTCAGCGTTCTCTGCTCTGCACAACTACTTTTAAACGCACAATTATCCTTATCCATTGTCACCTTGCCACGTATTATGTGCAGTATGTTTAAATCTGTCGCGTTTTCACAGATTACAAAGTTCGCGAAAGAAATCAGAACGGTTGCAAGGGAACATATTTAGCCACAAAAGGGGATGGTTCAATGCAATTAAACCCGATACATTCGTTGTTCCAACTGTAAATCAAAGTTTCGCATGCTCTGTATTCTGTGAGAAAACTAGCAGGCTTAAACGAACACACGTCAATAGTTTGATTCGTATTTCCAGTCGGATCGGGTTCAGTAAAGTTGTGAGAAGGTTTTTGGAAAATATGCCGTACTATATGGCAAAGAGAAACTTTGATAATGATTCGATCCGCATTTATCATGGCTATTTTTGTAATTAATTGGTGTCATGATTGGAAGCATTTACAAATGTGACATATTCTGCGGTTACTGTTGTGATTTTGTTTGATCCAAATGCAATGTGGCATAGTATTTTCAAATTTGCTTCCGTTATTGTTTTCTGTGCTTTACTGTTTCTAATGTCATTAAGGTGTGATCTTCGTTGCTTATGCTGTTGTTATTCTATTCTTCATTCTGGTGATGTCATTCTTTCAGTCCACGAAATGCCTGAAACTGTTTGGTTAGGGTAAGTTGTTGGTTCATGGGGTTGTTTTCCGTTTCTAAACGCGCTCCATGCGGTAACATCTTGTTAGCATATCGTGTTTACCATAACAAGTCTGCACTCAATTAACGAAATCTGAATGTTTTACGAAGCAGTCAGAGGAAAGAATTGTGAGTCACGTATCATTTTCGTTATCTTGCTGTACACTTGTTTTGTTTTGATCCTGTTGCGGAACAATAATCATCGAATAAAAATTTTGAGGAACAATAAAGTTGATGATGGGCAATCATCGTGATTATCTTATTTCGTGTAATTATCCGTGATATCCTTTTCCCTGTAATGTCCGTTGTTCTCCAGTCCATGAAATCGCCACTCTCTCACTACTTATAGAAGTATAATCAACGAGAGATTCATTTATCACGGCTGGGTTTTGTTACTGATCAGGTCGTAGATTTCTGTGATGTCTGTGTCATATTGTCTTCCACTCTGGCCGTGCGTGCGATTGCAACTGCCATCGCCAATGTTCACTCGGTCTCATGGCACTTGGCCTCCGGTCGTGAGTGCGCGCACGCTTCTAAACGGCCGTGGTCGCGTCCGTGGACGTCGCCGCGGCGGCCGCAGCGGACTTGCTGCTGGCGACGGTGGCGCGAATCGTGTTCGACGTCGTTTGACGCCGCCGGACGCTCAGTTGGCCGGAGATCAGTGAATTGAGCACACAGCTGAGCGCGAGCAGCGCGTCGAGCGGCTGCAGCCAGTTGTCGTATTGCGCGGCGAACTGCGGCCGCCAGGTGCCGTAGGCGGTGGTGGCGTTGTACGGCAGCCACGAGACGACGTACACGGTGACTGCTGCCAGCGCCAGACGTACGGAACGTTTGCGGGCGCTGCGCATTCGCTCCATGCCGCTCACCAGTCGAAGGCCGCAGTCAATGTTCGCTGACAATCGCAAACAAACACTATTGGAGCGAGTTGTGTTGTTGAAAGTTTGGATAAAACGTTACGTTATCCGTGGTGGGTAAGAACTTGTAAGTGGTTTCTATAATCATAATCATTTTAGGTTGGTTGCTCGTTGACTACAAATGAAAAACACCCACCGCCTTTGAATGTAAAAGCAGGATAAAATTTCACCTGATTCTTTTTTGTCGGCTGTTACTGTCAGCAAGGTATTGGTATTGGTGGTCGTTGCACGGTGCTGTAACTCCACTGAAGTCGATTTTCGACGACGAACTAGCAGTGCAGTGATCTTTCGCCTTTTATTCTCATGGCAGTGCTCTCCATTCACGGGAGCTTTTGCCATGACAGACGGCTTCGCGTGGTATTTGTCGTTTGGCAGCACCACTAGCAACTGCCAGACGATGCCGAAATAACAGTACATGATGGCGACAAATGGTAACCAGAATGTCATCACCAAATGATACCTGCAACACAGCGTGGTGTGCGCTATCGAATTGCAAGAAGCGCAGAATTGTTGTTGTTGTTGTTGTTGTTGTGATTTTTAGGCGATGTTTTTAGCCAGGGCTGACCCAGAGAAGCGTACAGAACGCCATTAAGTTTTCGTCTGTCATTACGTGCCTATACACCCCTCGGCGGGGCTCGATCCCCCGAGCACACAGACTGTAGTCTAACGCACTACCACCAAGCCACGAGGGTGACAAATGTCTTTCAACAACGGTAACTCACACAGCGTACGCAAGCATTCCCTGGTGTTGGAGTCGCGTGAGCGATGCTTGTTGGCGAAAACGCTGCGCTTGCCACCAACTGACGCACTGCGACATAGTCACCACTTGAGTGTCCGTTGTGTTGGACAACGTCGTCATTGTGAACGAGTGTGCTTCCCAGACGAAAAACTGCAGGAGTGACAGATGCTGACTGATCGTCGACGTTGGTCGAACGAAGGCAACACGTGCGATTTCAGGGGCATTCATGAAGCAGTATTTAGTGACCGCGCGTACATATAGCTATGCGTCACTAAATACTGCTTCATGAATGCGCCTTTAGTTTTTACCTGTGGAACGCTGACAATGACAGCGGCGAGCCAGCCGACGCCCGCCATCCATTTGATATGCGCAGTGCGGTTCGTTCGTAACGGCCGTTTCACTGCGCAGAGTCGGTCGAACGCCAACGCGGCCATCGTGTTGCTGTTGGCTGTGAGCACGAAAAAGTCGGCGAAACGCATCACACGACACAGCAGATCGCCGCCGAACCACTGCACCGTGATCAGCCACAACGCACGGCCAACGCAGTAGCTCAAGATTACCTACGGTGGTATGACCTATTATTTTAAACGTGTCCCACTGAAATGACGTCGTCATGTGCCGCTAAACATGCGCTTGCCGTTCACAGCAAACCAGACTTTCCGTTTAGCCGATTTCTAACCGTAAACAAATGGTGAATGTCGAATCAGTCACATCAAACTGAAATTTTAGTGCCTGTACTTTGACAAACGGGCGTTTTTTTTAAAGCAAATGACGTCAGTTTAGTTCGGACACGTATCAATAAATCCACAATACATAAATACGGTTTTAGAAAAAAGTGAATAGTTAAACGCCTGTTTGTGCGTCAAACGAATATAGCTAACGCCCAGATTGTAATCATAAAAAACATTACCAGCATGTTGGACACAATTAAATGC
>JASANC010000648.1:0-29943 GCA_030248135.1 Theristus sp. LFF4_11 | reverse complement strand
GTAAGGCAAAAAAATTTTTTAATTTTTTAAAAAAAAGTAAAAAAAAATTAACATTTTTTATTTTTTTATTAAAAATTTTTGGAATTTTTTTCTTTAATGTGCCCTGAAAATGCCGTTTTTGGCATAATTATTCGAAAGTTCAACAAAAATCTTCTTTGACTTTACCTTGTCACTTAGTCTTCAACGCTGCAGGTGGTATCTGGATTTGATTTATCGGATTCGTTTTTACTGTAGGAGTGATGATCGACTTGCATTGAAGTACTTGAGCGTTTAAAGGCTAGTTCATCGAAATTCGATGCCAAGGTGAGATAGAAGTAGAGAACTCACATTTCATTACCGTTTTTCTAGATTCCGAAAGGTCGAAATTGCACTGTCTGCCACTGCAAGCGAACTTCGTTGGTTGCTCGTTGCTGTTTCGCCTCGTGTCACAAGTATGATCACCCTATTTGTTTGCTGAACTGTTTCCGTGTTATTTGAGGTGAGAATTGAGAGGCAAAAAACACGCTCAGGACGTGATGTCGTCGGTGGGAAAAAAATGGGGTCGCCGAAACCAAGTCTTGAAATTTCTCACCTCCTCCATACAGAGTGGGGGGTCATATGGTAAGTCGGTGGCTCCTACAGGCGATATTCGACCCAGCGCTCGGCGGGGGTGGGGGGTACACCCCCCCAGAGCACCAGAGACCGTCGGGTGGGGGGGGGGGGGGGGTGGGGGCCGGGGGGGGGCACCGTGCCCCCCCCCAAAAACCGGGCACCCCCCCCCCATCGGACCCCCCCTCGAAAATTTGGCCGACACCCACCCCCTACACCACTCCCCATGAAATTTTGTCTGGCGAAGACCCCCCCTCCCCAAAATTTTCTGCACACCCTAAATTTTTTTCGAAAATCATGATTTTTTGTTTATAAAGTCCATAATATAAGCTGAATATATGATAACTTGACCATCTTCATTGTAATTTCAAAGATTTTGCAGCTAAATTTAGCGTTTTTCCTTTAAAATTTAAGCGAAAAAATTTCATGGGGGGGGTGGGGTGGGTGGACCCCCCCACAGAAAATTTTAAAAAAATGCACCCCCCCTAGGGTTGTTGAACAAAAATAAATTTTTTTTTAAAAAAAAAAAGTGATAAAAAAAACAAAAATGCCGATTTTTTTTTTTTTTTAATTCGAAAAATTTTCCTCTAATATGCTCTGAAAACCTCAATTTTGGCACAATTTTTCGAAAGTTCAACAAAAATTTTCTTTGATTATACCTCGTAAAACCTTTAGCAGTCGATTTTGGGCCGTTTTACCGACTGATTTTAGGCTTCGACAACATCTGCGATGAAGTTTTTGAGCGTCCCAAAGCTTAGCCTACCATTTCCGATGCAGATAAGGTGACGATTCGCCTCGCAGAGCGTCCGATTGTGCTCGCTGCTCCGTTTGCAAGCGCTACGTTGTCTGGTTGCTGCTTCGTGTCGTGTCGTCGCGACACCATCAGAAGAATTGATCGAATTTCAAGGCGGTATGTTTGTCTTCACTTTAGCATTAGCTTAGCTGGGGACAATTAGTGACGTTTTGGAGGTCAAAACACAAGAAGAGGCATGGTGGGCCTTTAACAAAACCACGGAGGCAACACGGAACACGGAGGCTGCACGCTTAACAAAACCACGGAGGCAACACGGAGGCTGCGTGCAGCTAAAGTGACCCATATTTTATATGCACACAACACGCTGCGCACCTTTAACAAAACCACGGAACACGGAGGCACGCGGATTTGGGGATATTTGGGGACAGGACAAATCCGTCCCCGTCCAAAAAAAATTATGTTTTTGTCAAACAAATAAATAAATAAATAAATAAAGGCGCAATAAAGCAAAGCAAAGCTAAATGTCAAAACTAGACTTCAAGGATTACGGTAGCTCTCCAATGGGTCTCGACACGATTTTTTAAAAACGTCCCTGATTGCCAGCAAAAGGTACTCTATTGGTGGACACCGTTCATATGATTGCAACAAACAGTCTTATGTTTGAAGTTCGGGCACACGGGTTACGGTAGCGGTAGTTTTGGGTCTTGACACGACGATGCTGAAAACTACTTTGTTTCTTGCGAATAACAGTTGAAACCAATTAGAAACACGCAGCGTTTTCACAGAATGTCAAAACTTGAGTTCAAAGAATACGGTAACTCTGCTGTGTGAGTCTCGACGCGATTTTTAAACTGCCTTTTATTGCCAGGAAAAATAGTAAATTGATGAGCACCGTTCACATGATTGCAAGCAACAACTGTTATTCACAAAGAAACAAAGTAGTTTTCAGCAACTTCGTGTCAAGACCCAAAACTACCGCTGCCGTAACCCGTGTGCCCGAACTTCAAACATAAGACTGTTTGTTGCAATTATATGAACGGTGTCCACCAATAGAGTAGCTTTTGCTGGCAATCAGGGACGTTTTTAAAAAATCGTGTCAAGACCCATTGGAGAGCTACCGTAATCCTTGAAGTCTAGTTTTGACATTTAGCTTTGCTTTGCTTTATTGCGCCTTTATTTATTTATTTATTTATTTGTTTGACAAAAACATAATTTTTTTTTGGACGGGGACGGATTTGTCCTGTCCCCAAATCTCCCCAAATCCGCGTGCCTCCGTGTTCCGTGGTTTTGTTAAAGGTGCGCAGCGTGTTGTGTGCATATAAAATATGGGTCACTTTAGCTGCACGCAGCCTCCGTGTTGCCTCCGTGGTTTTGTTAAGCGCGCAGCCTCCGTGTTCCGTGTTGCCTCCGTGGTTTTGTTAAAGGCCGGCATGGTGACGGTTTGGAAAAGGGGTAATTGAGGTCACCAAAACAAAATCTGCAAAGTTCCGCCATACGGGAGTCATTCGGGAGGCGCTTGCATATCATATGTGGTTCTTCGGACTCCCTGATTGATTTAGCACAACTTTGATTTTTGAAATTTTTTTTAAAAAAAAAATTTTTTTTTTTTTTAAACAAAAATGACGATTTTTGTTTTTTTTAACAACCCTAACCCCCCCATGTAGATATGTAAGGGTCAAAAAAAAATTTTTTTTTTAATTTTTTTTTTAAAAAAAAGTAAAAAAAAAATGAGCATTTTTTTTAATTTTTTTTATTAAAAATTTTTGAAATTTTTTCTTTAATGTGCCCTGAAAATGCCGTTTTTGGCATAATTTTTCGAAAGTTCAACAAAAATTTTCTTTGACTTTACCTTGTCACTTAGTCTTCAACGCTGCAGGTGGTATTCTGGATTGATTTATCGACTGTTTTCAGCCTTGGTGAGTGATGATCGACTCGCGCATAGAAGTACTTGAGCGTCGCAAAGGCTGGTTCAACAAATTCCGATGTCGCTAAGGTGAGATAGAAGCAGAGAACTCACATTTACGCATCGTTTTTCAGGATCTCGAAAGGTGGAAATTGCACTGTCTGCCACTGCAAGCGTAACTTCGTTGGTTGCTCGTTGCTGTTTCGCCTCGTGTCGTCAGCGTGATCACACCGGTTTGTTGTGGAACTTGTTTCCATGTTATTTGAGGTGAATTGAGAGGCAAAACACGAGACGTGATGTCGTCGGTGGGAAAATGGGGTCGCCGAAACCAAGTCTGAAATTTTCACCCTCCTCCCATATGAGTGGGGGTCATATGGTAAGTCGGTGGCTCCTCAGATGGTGATATTCGGACTCCCTGAAAAATTCTGAACAACTTTCATTTAAAAAAAAAATTTTTTTTTAAAAAAATTTTTTTTTTTAAAGAAAAAAATAGAAAATTTTTTTTTCTTGACATCTCTACCCCCATGGGACCCCCTGGGGGGGTCCCACGTTACCATAGGTTGGACCCCCCCTCACTTTGTGGGCGGCACCCCCCCCGCCCGGCACCATACCCCCCCCCCTTCGAAAATTTGTTTGGGCCCCCGGTACTGGTGGGGGGGTGTACCCCCCCCACCCCCCCCCCTCGCCCCCGGTACATAGTTGTTCTTGGGGGGGGGCCGGGGGGGGGGCCGGCCCCCCCAAAAAATTTTCGAATCTATCTCTATCAGAGAACATTTTTCGGCTCAGCTATTATCTATCTAAAAAAATTTTTCAGCCAGCTATCTATCTGAAAAATTTTGTCTTCGAAGACATAAAATGAGTCAATTTTTGACCAAAATTGACCATTTTTGCTCAAAATTCTTGAAAATTGTGCTAATTTTAGGTTAAATATGCATTTATACTTGATTTTTAGCGTATTTTAAGCATTATTTAGCTGTTTTTATAGCTTCTTAGCGTTTTAGCTATTTATCTATCTGATTTCAAAATTTTGACCGGCCCCCCCAAAGTCACATATGGCCCCCCCCGCGGCCCCCCCAAAATTTTCCAGCTATCTGTCTATCTGGAAAATTTGTTCCAGCTATCTATATCGGGGGGCCCCCCCCCCCCCCCCCCCAACCCCTCGGCTCTGGAACAACCATGCCACGGTTAGGGATGTTAAACAAAAATGAAAAATTTTTTTTTTTTAAAAAAAAGTGATAAAAAAAAAACAAAAATGCCGATTTTTTTTTTTTAAAAAAATTCGAAAAATTTTCTTCTAATATGCTCTGAAAACCTCAATTTTGGCACAATTTTTCGAAAGTTCAACAAAAATTTTCTTTGATTATACCTCGTAAAACCTTTAGCAGTCGATTTTGGGCCGTTTTACCGACTGATTTTAGGCTTCGACAACATCTGCGATGAAATTTTTGAGCGTCCCAAAGCTTAGCCTACCATTTCCGATGCAGATAAGGTGACGATTCGCCTCGCAGAGCGTCCGATTGTGCTCGCTGCTCCGTTTGCAAGCGCTACGTTGTCTGGTTGCTTGCTGCTTCGTGTCGTGTCGTCGCGACACCATCAGAAGAATTGATCGAATTTCAAGGCGGTATGTTTGTCTTCACTTTAGCATTAGCTTAGCTGGGGACAATTAGTGACGTTTTGGAGGTCAAAACACAAGAAGAGGCATGGTGACGGTTTGGAAAAGGGGTAATTGAGGTCACCAAAACAAAATCTGCAAAGTTCCGCCATACGGGAGTCATTCGGGAGGCGCTTGCATATCATATGTGGTTCTTCGGACTCCCTGATTGATTTAGCACAACTTTGATTTTTGAAATTTTTTTTTTTAAAAAAAATTTTTTTTTTTTTTAAAACAAAAATGACGATTTTTGTTTTTTTTAACAACCCTAGCCACGGTACTGGCCGCGGGGGGCCATGTGACTTTGGGGGGGGGCCGGTCAAAATTTTGAAATTTGATAGTTATATAGCTAAAACGCTAAAAGGCTATAAAAACTGCAAAATAATGCTAAAAATACACTAAAAATCGAGTATAAACGCATATTTTACCTAAAATTAGCGAAATTTTCAATAATTACGAGCAAAAATGATCAATTTTGGTCAAAAATTGACTCATTTTGTGTCTTCTAAGACAAAATTTTTCAGATAGATAGCTGGCTGAGAATTTTTTTTTGATAGATAATAGCTGAGTTGAAAAAACCTGTCTGATAGAGATAGATTCGAAAATTTTTTTGGGGGGGGGGGGCGGGCCGGCCCCCCCCCCCAGACCCCCCTAGAACAACTATGCCTCCCTCGAAAATTTGCTTTCGCCTTCGGTTCTTCTGACCCAAAGTCACATGGCCCCCCCTGAGACCCCCCAAAATTTTTGCCGCTATCTATATATTTGGAAAATTTGTACCAGATATCATTATCGCCCCCCCCCCAACCCACGGCTCTGGAAAAACTATGCCCAAGCCCCCCCCCCCCCCTTAGAACAACTATGACTATGGGTCGCCCACTCACTCCACTAGTTTTTTGCAGCAGACGGAGTACTATTCATAACCAAAATTGCGTGGTTCATTTCAAAACAATTTGAGCATAAAAACCCGTGCCCGTGCGTAACGTTTTTATCTTCCATCATGGGTGGCAGAGACGACGAATATGATTATTTATTCAAAGGTCAGTTCATCATAGACTTCAGTTGAGTTTGATGTATAGGACGTAGGAGGAGGATAATCGACGTTTTTTGATTGATCTCGTTTTCTTTGACCAGTCAAATTTTCAAGCAGGACTGCAGGAGCAGGGTTCAAAAACTTGCACGTCGCAAAAAAAACGCAAAGATGTTACTGTGATTCCTAAATCTGATCTAAACAATGAGATGAATCATCTGCAGAAGAGAATTTTGTGTTTTTTTTCAACAAATTTCAGTTGTTCTGATCGGTGACTCCGGTGTTGGCAAAAGCAACTTGCTGTCCAGATTCACGCGTAATGAATTCAATCTTGAGTCAAAGTCCACAATCGGTGTCGAGTTTGCCACCAGAAGTATACAGGTATTACGGACTTTAGTTAGTTAGTTAGTTCCGCAAAATTCAAGCCAAATAACGTAGATTCTTCATTCTTCACAAATTGGCATTCGTGAAGAATTGCGGGTTTTTGATGAACGCTCGCGAACGAAGCGCAGGCGTCACTTCAGCATGGTAAGCCTTTAGGCTTTTAGCACGACGTTTTTGCTTCAAGAATGTGCCGCGAAGTGACACGCGCGCTGCAACCTCCATGAATGGCGCTTAAGGCTTCTCAAAAAAACGCTATTCTTCATGAATATCAAGTAATTGACAGTGAGCTAGACGTGCGTTTCGATTTATGCAAGCTGCAAATGCACGACACCTTTTTCGAACTCTTAACTGCAACAAACTGAAATCTGATCTGATCACAAAACCCGTATTCGCTCACGGAATATGATTTTTCAACTAGGCCGCACACTTCTGAAGACGGAAAACACGTAGAAGAATTTTCTTTCAAAGGATTGAACTTGTACTTGAACTTGTCCATCAGAATCGAAACAGAAAAACGTTTTTATGGAATTTCTTTGAAAAATGATCATGCGCACAGTAGGGATGGAAAAAACCTGTCTTTTATTTTTTGTGAAAAGAAACCGGTTTCTTTTCACGGTGTTGAAACTGTTTTTTTTTCAAAACTTTATCTCAACAGTGGTTTTCCAGCTTCAGAATATTTTTCTGGATTTTTCCAAACACAACTGAGTAAGAAAAGCGGCTAAAACTTTTTCTTGTCGGTTTTGTGAACAATTATCAACGGTGTTCTAGCCACCAACAGGTAACAGAACTGAATAACAGAATTGAGTGGTGGATTCGACGACTGAAATTTTGTTTTTTTAGACGACTGAAAATTCAGATTTTCTTTTCAAAACCGGTTTCTTTTCCCTGCCATTTCTAGTGCACAGGAGCAAATGAGATCAGAGATGTGCACGGGGGGTACTTAGGGGGTACCGGTACCGGCAAACGTCGCGCGTCGTGCAGGGCGTAGGGGCTACGTCGCGCAGCGCCTCGGTCGGAGTTGAAAGAGACAAAAGTTTTACACGTGAATTCGAAAAATTACTTCGAAATCGATTGCCCATGTCGCGCATCTATCAGTCAAAATTAAGGTCTGCTCACTGTGCTTTTGTTGTGAGCTGCTGAAATCGCTGTGAGAAATCATTTTAGTTCACAGATGTCGCGCAGCGCCTCAGGTGGAAAAGACAAAATTTTCACAAATGAAATAAAAATTGCTTCAAAATTTAATTCGAAGATTTCAATTGACTGACTGTCGTGGTGTGGTACTTCAGTAGGTTGCAATGTATTTGAAGTCGCGCTGCGCATGTATGGTAAGCACATTTTATTCCACAAATGTGAGTTGCACAGACATCCAGGGTTTTTTACGCGAAATCGTGCGTCAATGACGCAAAGTAATTTGGTATGACGCAAAGAAATTGGTCGTTTCGGTTAGATTTTTTGATTCTCTCAATTTTCGAAGATTTCAAGGGATTGTTTTTGAGAAATTTTGCGCCCAGATTCAAAATTTTTCTGCGCCTCCGGCGCAGGACGTGGACATTTTATGATTTGCTTGACAATGGCGATCACTAATTCATCGTTCGTTTTTTAGATTGTTCAGTGTTTTGCTGATAACGGTTCGATTCAATCTAAGAATATTTTTATTGTTTTGACCGTATCAACGATCACTTGGTCCATCTAGCTCCTACGTAAGCTTTTTTTCGCATGTTTCTAAACGTCTGCGTTTTTTAACACGTGAATAAATGTCATGGACAGCAAGCTACTTTGGATGACATCCAAAAATCGCAAGGTAAAATGCGTTCTCAGGGTCTAATTTTTGAAAATTTTCTTCGCTACGCGAAGACGTTACAATTTACCGGTTTTTTTATTGAAATTGAGAGTCAAAGCCACTCTTTCCGAACGAAACACACAATAAAATATCAATGTATTTGTATTTGAAATCGCGCTGTGCGTGTGGAATGTGACACTAAATTTGCGAGAAAAATGTGGAGGTAGGGTGGACGTCGCGCAACCACCCGAGCCGGTGCCAGCAAGAATTGTCCGGCGTGCACACCTCTGAATGAGATTTGTATTTTACGGTGATTTGCGCGTTGCAGGTTGATGACAAGACGATCAAAGCTCAAATCTGGGACACCGCCGGCCAGGAGCGCTATCGTGCGATCACGTCCGCTTACTACCGGGGCGCGGTGGGCGCCTTGCTGGTGTACGACATTGCAAAAGTAGGGCCACTTCGGCAATGTCATTGCTGACCACAGTGCTTTCGGCTCATGGCGCTCTATGTAACGTTGCACAGTCATCGCCACAATCATAGGCAGACAGACGCACCTGTTGTTGTTGTTGTTGTTGTTGTTGTTGTTGTTGTTGTTGTTGTTGTTGTTGTTGTTGTTGTTGTTGTTGTTGTTGTTGTTGTTGTTGTTGTTGATGTTCTTGTTGTTGTTGTTGTTGTCGCAGACGACGACGTCATCATCCGTGTAGCGTTCCAGTTTCACGGCCTCAACCATGGAGGTTCTCCGAAAAAAACACGGTTTATCCGGAGGTCAGGGCAGTTGAACGCCAATTCCGTCCGTCTCAGCTCGAGCGGATCTACCACCATCGCTTCCTTGACGATCTACCAACCCCGCAAGCAAACTCAGCACGAAACCCATCCGGAGTCTAGTGAGACTGGAACGCTGGCGCACATGCGCACGATCGCGATGTCACATAAAAAATTGCGACGCTGCCTTTCCCCAAGGGCGTTGGGTAAGAATAAAAAGGGGGCAACAAAACAACAACAACAACAACAATCGCGATGTCACTGGGGAAGCCACTATCGCGGTGTTGTATTTGCGCTTCGTTTCACTAAAACGCGTTGTTGTTCTGCGGTTGGCATTGCACCGCGAGCTGCATGGCAGTCACCAGTCGTATCACTGCTTTTCCTGCGAGCTCCGCGACAAATGCCACGCGTGTAGCGCCGCCGTGAGGCGGATGCCAGGGAGTGTACCTGCCGGGATACCAGCGTAGCTCAGCTTCCGACGGAGGGCACTGAAACGCGTCGTCTCTATTCTGCAGCACGTGACCTACGAGAACGTCGAGCGGTGGCTGCGCGAGCTGCGTGACCATGCCGATCAGACGATCGTGATCATGCTGGTTGGCAACAAATCCGACCTGCGACATCTGCGTGCTGTGCCAACGGACGAGGCAGCCGCCTATGCTGGTACGCGTGCGTGCTACTTTCTGTTGCACATGGCACGAATGCACACACTGGCACGCACGCATGCGTGCGTGCCAGTGTGTCTGTGCCAATGGGTGGTAAAAACCGATTTTTATATTGCCAGGAAAATTGATAGTACCATTTTGATGAATTGCAGTTTGCCTCATTTTTTCCAGAACGCAACTGTTTATCATTCATCGAGACTTCTGCACTGGACAGCACAAACGTTGAAGCTGCCTTCACAAACATTTTGACCGGTCAGTAGAATCGATTGTTGTTGTGGTTGTTTTTTTTTAATTTTTAATATCGTCTTTCGATTCGCGGGCATGTTTGATGTGCATGGCCAATTTGGGCGAACGGTTGATTTCTATGGGACTGCGGAGTGCGAAAGAAAAGACAAAGCGCCTTGCGTTCAAGCTGATTGGTTGTTCAGCTTGAGCAGCCTGGTTCTGAATTAATCATGTGTGTTGTTTGAATTTAAATGTGTTTGAAGAGCTAGCCAAAACGGCAACGTTCAATTTGTAGTGCACAGAGTTTTCTGTGATGTGATGTGTCAGTTGCACTTTTCTGTTGTTTCGGTTTCTCGGCACATGTTTGTGTTTTTTTCTGTGGCTTGGGTTAGGCTCGGCGTTTCGTGACTCTCTCAGTCAGTGGTAATTTTGATGTTTCTGGGTGTGTGAACTTGCAGGAAACTTCCAGACGGCAGACGAGGTAACCGGGCGTGTGGTTTTTGCCACAAAATTACCGTTTCCGTTTTCCGATAGACGTTTCGATTCCACTGTAAACGTTTGTGTTTACAATAATGATAGCATATCGGTTGAGTTTGACCAGACGTGTGTGCCACACAGAAATCTACAAGATGGTCTCGGCACGTCATTTGAACGAGTCGCGAGCGGGTGCCGGTTTGCCCCGTCCGCCCGACAACAGCATCGTTTTACAACCGTCCGTCAACGGCGCCAGCGACTCGAAAGCACGACAAAAATGTTGTGCATAGTGGCCGTCACATGGCACGTTCTCGGTTGCAATCGCACTTGTGCTCTAGCTGCATCTATCAGCCCCCAATCACTCGTGTCATCTTCTTTTCGGTTTCATTTTATTCGTTCATTATTATGATCATGATTATATTGTCTTCTATTCATTTGTCATGTGCGTAATTTTGGTGACTTTCGCGGTACCATTTATTTTCTAGCGTTTTCGGTGAATTATTATTTCGAAACAATTTTTTTCGTTTTTGCTTTTTTTGGGCACTTTCAAGCTTTTGACAAGTGAACTCTTCAACACAATGATGACCATGATGCTCTTGTTTTCGGACTCGATATTTGCCTGTTTTTGGGTTGTTATGTTGTGGTGTTTTTGTGTTGTTGTGTCGTGCGCCGTGTCCTGCACAATTTGAGTCGACTGCTTTCGTCAAATCCATGAACAATTGCAACGCTAAGCAACGACATTCAACATTTTCAACCAATAACTCCACCAAACTGGGTCGCCTGCTTTTGACGGACGTGTTTTCTGACATCTGACGATGTCTCCGCCTCATTCCCCACAGCGATCCGCCCTCTCGCGATGCTGTCGTGCTTCCACCTTATTGTCGGAGGTAAATTTATTTGTTTTTTTTGTTTTTTTTTATCTTCTGCTTCGTCAATACACATACACATCACTCTGGCACTGAATGTTAGAATTCTACTTCCACACCTTACGACCCGATTTGTGAATGGTTCGATTGTGTTTGTGTTTTGCTTTTGATGATTCAGTCAGTCGCGCCCGCGTGCTTGCATTTTCGTTCCTGGTGTGACTGAAAGTGTTTCCTGCCAACTTCTCTGTTGCACGTTTCTGTGCTGCGGCGCTGTCTTGCACTTTTTTATTTTACTTTTTTTGCGTGTGCCTTTTTGCCACCAGCTGATTGGCTGTTTGCACTTGAAATTGTTTGGTCTCGGACTGATGATTTTGCATGTTCATTTCAGTGCTGCTCTGTTTGTGTTTGTCTTAATATCGATCAATCACAGAAGGCCGCGTGTTAGATTGGCAGCTTTGTGCTATTGATTGCTGGTCTGACAAGTTTCGCAACCCAACGCTTTGTGATGAAATGTTCAGAAAACAATGCGGGTTGCTGCACTGATGCCAGCACGCTGTTTTTGGAAACGTGCCATTTTGTTGCAGCGCGTTGATTGCGTACGGCTTCATATTTAAAAGTACATGTACGGTGGAGGTGGTCCTCTTCCTCTTTAACACAGGAAAGAAAAAAATGCGAAAACCAATTTGATCCTTTTTCACCTTATAAAAAGGCTTGGCTTAGGATTAGGATTAGATTTAGGATTAGGAACCTACAACGACTTTATTGCAAGCACCATCTGATCGAAAATCAAAAATCATTTTTTCAAAATTTTTAAATATGAATACCAATCCGTTGATTGGCTACAGAACGCCGAGTGCGTGCACTGCTTGTTGGCACACCACACGCACTGTACAACAGATCAGCCGGCGTTGTGCACATCTTTTTTGTTTTCAGCATTTGGTGCAGTGCCTTGTCTTGTGCGTTCGTGTGCGCGATATTTTTGCCTGACAAAATGACAAAAGCAACTCAAGGTTTTTCATGCGGAAATCTTGAGTGAAATGAAAACAACGGTTGAGTGAAAACATGGCCGAAATGCGGCTGAAGAACATTGCTGCGGTGTGTGATGCCTCGCTTGCGTTGGGGACATTCTGATGTTCAATAATATTGCATGTGCGCGCGTTGTCGCAGTTTACGGACGATGTGTACACGATGCTTGAACAATGAACACACCGATGCACACAGGTCGTGTAACATTGTATTCAGTGAAGTTGGCTACATTGCCTGCTGAATGGGTGTTTGGTGTGACTGCGAGCAACACCGACACCGGGAATCCCATCCACCACGCTCACGCCAGTTTCTGCTGCAGCCAGCCGGCGCGTGTTGGCCGGTGCTGCTAAGTCCATAAGCAAGCGAGCGCCAAAAAGTCCACCGTGATCCGTGATGCATAAAATCACCGCAACGCAAACAAAGACTGTTGTTGTTGAAAACTCGTTTTCCCGATGTGCCTGCGTTTGGAAAACGTGGCGCTCCGGTTTCGCTTAAGGCGCGTTTACCAATTAGTTTTTTGTGCGTACGCACGGACACGACACGTAAAAAATGGCCACGCGATTTAGAAATCGTGTCGTGTGTGCTATCTTAATGCATTACGGACACGATTAGTTTGCGCACGGGATTTAGAACGTTTGTGCGTACGGACGAAAAACTAAATGGTGTTTCCGCGTTTAGGCGACCCCGTTCAAACTACGTTTTTTTGGCAAACGATTTTAGTTTTGTTTTTCATTATTGCGGTGATTCTGTCACTGTTGGCGATTGGTGGGCGGCGAGGCCACGCGAGAGCGCGCACTGTATGTTTGTCATGTCCGTGTGTGACGCGCAATCGGTGCTCGTGTGTTTGCAGAGATCTACCGTAGCGTCGGCAAGCGCCAGCTGTCGAACCTGGACGACCACGCCGGTGTGCCGTCGACCATTTCGCTGCCGCCAAGCACGCACGCAAACGAACAGCGTCAACCGGCGAAATGCTGCTCATCCGTTTGAACGCAACCAACCGCTCGCCTGATCGTGTTTCTTTTTTTTATAAACGTCTCAGTCTCTGCTCTGATCTGAAGACAGTATAAGACACTTTTAGTTGCACCGTCAGACACGAAACACGCGCGCAGACGCATGCGTTACGATATCACAGTGTGCCTGTGTGTTTGGTGTGTGATGTTGCCTGTGCGACGCTACTGAGTTTATAACACTGAAAACCCTTTCCGTTTCAAACCAAAAGTGGGTAGCCACAAAAGATGGAGAATTTGGCCAAAATGTTTGGAAACGGTTTTCGGTGTAACAGCGTGCTCCACATCCAGAAAAGGACTGCGTAATTTTCAGTGGTTTCGCTCACCAATACGCCACTAACTACATAGTTTACTTTATTGACAATATTGAGGAGAATAGGAGATCATTTGGGATCCATTAAAAACTGGCCCCTGAATCCATCAATGCCCCCAAGTTTATGGTCTGTTCGCTCCTGTAATCTGCCGTTGGATTTTGTTTTATTTTTATTGAGTTTATTCAGCAAAAGTTCTCATCACACAAACATCGTTTTCGGCCATTGTATTTTATTCATCGTCGCTTCTCACACATGCTGGATTTTTTGGTTCGCAACATCGCATGTGATTTTTTGTGTTGTTCTCCACCCATTTCGCTTGTAGACTTTTGAGACTGACCGTCGATTCCATTTGTTTTCTTTGTTGGTTTTATTTCTTTTCTCATCTAACCAGGCAATTTTTTTGCAGTGCAGTTTTTTTTAATTCTAACACGCTTTTTGTTTGCTTGACAATTAACCGGTCGGCAACAATGGACTAAAATTCTGGTTGAATCATTCGCAATCGTGTGTTTAGTGCCAGAGATGTGCAGTGCTTGCTGTTGACTTTTTTTCTGGAAAAAAACTGTATACCATCTGGCACACAACTGCAATTCGTAGATCAGTGATTGGTTTGGTGATTGCAGGTGACACGCAAAAAATGTCCGAACTCGTGTCCGGTGGCGTGTCCAGCCGCTTATCACGCGTCGTGTCTTGTCCCAGGGAAATTTATTGCGCAAATCTTTATTTGAATTTTTTAGTTGCGCAATATTTATAAATGCAATTTTTATTCCCGGGACTGGACACGACGCGGGATACGCCGCCGGACACGAGTTCGAAACCTTTTTTGAACGTGGATGCGTTGGGTGACAAATGTCGTTTGCTCGTGACCCGGCCAAGCACCACAACGCACTTGACATGTGAAATTGCAGAGTTTTGTGGCTTCGATGGCACTCTGATTAGGCTTCATTGAATTCTGGTTGTTCTGTGATTCTTTCAAACCAGTCGATTTTTATTCCTTTTTTTTCAGCAACTCCCAGGCGATCGATTGGAAGTGATGTATTGATGTTTCAGTATTTAGCATTTGAATGCTTTCTAATTTATTTACCATACAGTGTACGTGTTATTCAACAGATCCAAAAAATTGAACAATGTTTTTTGACCACTGAATGCTGAGTAGTGAATGTGAATTCAACCGAAATTTGAATTATAAAATATTTTAGGTCACACATTGAAAAAAAATCAATTTGGATCTGAAAAATGAAAACGGTTGATGGAACTGATGCGTGTTCAAGCTCTGGTGATCAGTTTCTTGTTGTTCTAAAATGCTGTAATGTAAGTGTCACGTTCTGGGGACGAAAGAGCGTACAGTTTCGCCAGAAAAAAGTTATTCCCTTTTGTTCATGATAAATGTTGCTAACTTTATGGTAAATACGGCGGTACACGTTCACTTGTAGGATACGACTTTTCTTAAAAATAAAATGAAATGCGAAAAAATGTAGTTATTATCGACCGCGTTTTCAGCGTTTTCACTCCCATTCGGTTCGGTGTTTGCGTTTTTAATGTTTTTTTTTCTTTAAAAGAACAATCACTGTATTGCTTTTGATGCATGTTTATATCAGGTGTCAGGATAGCTTTGCAAGGTTGTATGATTAATTGGGCAGTGTTGAGCTTTGTTAAGCTGGCAACATGGCACGCCAAGTGGCCTTCTTTCATCTTGGACTGGTTCATGATTGATCTATTGAAACAAAAAATTTGTGTGAATTAATTAAATCCTGATCATTGTTTGCTCTTTTACGTTTTTTTCCATATTGCAAATTAGTTTGAATTTTGTTTTGTTCCACTTGTTATTATGGGTATGTAAAACGATACAACACGCGCATTATTTTTGCACTAGCTTTTCTTTTGCGCACAAAAGTGTCATGTTTTGTGCGAATCAACTGATGAACATGAACAAACGTTATCAATTTTGTTGTTGGCACAGAAATGCGAAGAAAATTCAAGTTATCCTTTTGGTCTTTCTTGTTTTCGGCCGTTTTTTGTGCCAGTGACAAATCCATTCATAAGTGAACGCTTTCTATCCACCCAACACCGTTTTTCTTTAATCTTTCTTGATTTCTTATTTTGATCTGCTGCAACAAGTAAAACATTTTATTGAAAATGGGTCTGCTATTGTGCAAGGGCGAAAAAATTAAATGAAAACAAATGTAATCATTTTTCGAGTCTGCGACTGAATGCGTATGCAGACAGCAGACGTAGGAAGGAAACTACTTTCAATCTACGTGGCAATTAAAAATCGCTTTGGGTGACTCGGCCCCAGATAGAAGATTCGGATCAGTTTGCCAATTTTGAATTTTTACTGTCCAGAGGTACACTTGCTATTTACTGCCGCGTAGCGAGTACGGAGGTAGTTTTCAGCCACCCTGTTTTTGTGCCACTTCCGCATTTTCTCGTCGGAGCGTGTGAAAACGTGTTTTCTCAGCTCAGACCATACACATGATCGGAATTTTAATATTGAAAACAACCAATTGCAAAACACCCAGAGTAAGTACGGGAAAATTAAAATGGATCAGTTGACTGCGGCGTGTTGTATTAGATGTGAGCTGAGAACGCCAACTATATAAATTACTAGATCGAAATTGTTGAGCACTGGTATGTAGCTCAACAAAAAACATGAAAAATGCTAATTTTGTTGAGTATGCGTTCTCCAGCACTGCGCAATCATGAATGAACTGTTTTAATGATTTGTCGTTTCGGCTAGTGGCTGTCCGCTTTTTCCACGGGCTCGAGATTCCCGTAGAGCGACTGCATCGTGTTCTCCGCCTGCTGCAGTATCGTTATCGCCTTGTCGTGATGGTCCATTTCGAGTTTCATGTTTTTCTTGACCGTATGCCGGTGGACCCGTTTGCGCTTGGGCAGGTCGCCGAGAATAGACAACACCTGCAACAATTTCATTGCAGAAAAATAATGAAACTTACGAGAGGACTCGATAGAAAAACGCCCATCGATAGAGAGTCGAGGAACTGTTGGGAGCTTTTTGTTGTTCATATTATGAAGATTTGAATCGGATCAGTGAGCTTGCAGCGCAGAGCTTATTTTTTAGTGAAAAAACCGGAACCAGCATAGGATTTTTTGAATTTTTTTCAATAATTATTTTGAATCCTGGAACGACGTGGCTAACATTTGTCCTTCTTCCTAAACGATTTCCGGTTAACTCCATAACATAGCCATCCAACCAGCTGATTGGCTGACGCACGCATTCGGTGCATGGGTATCTGTGGAGGCGGAGTTTGGTTTGCACAGAAAGCATGCATCACGTGACCACCAACCAATCAGCCAGTTGGATGTGTTGTATGTTATAGAGTACATTTGTAGATCAAGTTTCATGTATCTATTGCCACTTTTCTGCAAACCTTGTCTGCTTGCTCGTTGAACTGTTGTACTTTCTCTTCGTATGCCGGTGCCAGTTTTTCGAGTTTGTTGATCGATTTTGCCTTCGTCACCTGCATGCGAATGTGCGAACGTTGCGGGTAGGGCATAAGGCACAGAATGATTTCTATGGAGCATTGGGTTTTGTACAAGTGAGACACACACGCACCTTCTTCTTAGCAAGATCCATGTCGATGCGGCGTTGGTGCAGCTCGCTCAAGTTGCGCTGGAACTCGTCTACCCATTTTGTCATGAAAATCTCGAATGATTCACTGCACTTTGACGACTTCTTCTGAGAAAACAAATTGTTTAAAAAAACGCCAACAACAAACCAGAACCGTTGAAGCTTTTTGTGCAACATCTGACTACAACGTGATTTGTCGACATTTTTCTTCTCAGTACGGTATGGCCGATTTTTCAGGGCGCAAGCAGCCCGCCACGAAATTTGAATGAAAGAAAAAGTCGTCCACAAAGTACGCAAGACACCTCAATTCTGTTTAAGTTGAATGTTTTTTTTAATTAATTGGTTCTTTTCGTGCCATTCTGTTCAATTTTTGCCCGTTACACACATTCGATAAAAAGTCGGCAGCATTCTTGAAAACACACCACTCCTAGTCAGCAACCGGTGTTGCCTTCATTGATTGAGAATACAAGGAGTGTTTTATTTGTTCGGCCCGTACTGTAACACCTGAAAGTGACGAGTTTCTTCGGCGAGCTCTTTGTGCGCCTTCGCCATGGCAGCCAGTGCCTTCTTCGCGTTCGCATCGTCGTCCCAGCTCCTGTCCGCCGCTCGACCCAACGCAGCAGCCATCAGATCGTAAGTGCAAGGCTCCAGATTCTTTTTGTCTCGTTGGCGGCTGTCTGGCTGCTGCAGTTCCTCGACTCCCTCAAGCAACCTTACGACGACGTCGCGATGCGTTTTCACCTGCATGCGGTTTTTTTCAAAAAGTCTAAACATGCTTCATTTGCCGATTTTGCTCCGTTCAAAGTTTGTTTTTATACAGGGAGGGCCAGAAGTATGGGTCACAATTTGTTTCCTTGAGTAACTCTTCTACTGCTTTACCAATTTTGCTGAAATATGAGACACATGCCAAGGCCTCAAGGGACTAACTTAGATCTGTACAAAAATTTGGCTTCATCGAACAGAAAGAACTTGCTAAACACTGAAAAAATTCAGAAAATTCAACACATGGTCTTTTCAGAAAGGCAAAACAATCATTCGTTAAAAGTCGTTCGGTTATGCTGTTTAAAGCGGTTACATTTTGCACATATCTAAGTTAGACCTTTGAGTAATTCAAATTTCAGCAGAATTGGCAAAGCGGCCGAATTGTTATAAGGTGATCAAAACATAACCCACACTACACTGGCTCGCTCTATGTAATGGTTAAGTAATTAAATCAAAAACCCGTAATTTCATGATTGAATGCGAACACAAACCTCTTCGCATTGTTTTTTGAATTCCGCATCGAGTTCAGTGCCTTCGGCTATGTTCATCTTTTCTCCCACATGTTGCCAAGTACGAGTCAGCCACGTCCACCCTGCATTATAAAATGACGAATTGCATTCCTCAGTCAGATAATCACTAAGCCAAATGGCAGATGACCTTCCGACGTGATGGATGACCATTCTCGGTTTTCAACGTTTAACTCACAAAAAACAATTTTTAAAGTTTTTAATTTAACTTCAGAAAGTGTTCCAAGTTGATGTAATGCACTCGCCTGAAAATCCCTGAAAGAACGACGAGATGAATGCGCTTGCCTTTTTGAAAGGAATTCTTTGTGGTGTCGGCACTGGCACTAGGCGCACTGCTGCCTTCTGTGCCGTCGGGTGTCGCCGACGATGAGGCCATGATGACAACAGATGTATGCACTGTGTATGATTGAGTGAGTATCGCTTGATTCGCAATACAAAAACTAGTAGGTTTTTGATAAAGTGTGATTGTCGCTGATGATATTATTGGAGTTTTTATTGCCATTTACAGTCCATCTGGCCACTATATACAACTACTGTACAGTCGAACTCAATAAAACGTGGAATCAGCTGATTGGTCGGCTGAGGGGAGGGTGCTCACACTCCGCACCCTTCTTTTTTCGTGGATCTGGATTCTATTGAAACGTGTTTCTTTTGAATGAGTGTGAATTTCCAGCACCCTTTTCACGCTAAAAATAAACTGAAAATGTTAGAGACTGCAAAATTCAGAATTTTTTTTAAATCAACAGCTCAAAATGTATTTTTTTTGTTTGATGACGACGACGTCGTCGCTTAATTTTTGCGTGTGAACTGAAAGACAAAAGCCTGAAAGGAGTGCGCTTATTCAAGTTCACTATTCACGGTTCAATATTCAAGTACACGTCAAAAATTGCCCTGTTTTACTGTTGAAAATGCAACTTTCCCTCTATGAAATGGACATAATTTCAATAAAACACGATTTTCGCTCTTATAGTTTTCCGGATTGTTCTGAAAATAGCCTAGCTGAACTCAGCTCGACGAGACGCTTCGAACAAACCTAACTTGTAAAAAAATTAAAAAAAAATTTCAATTTAAAAAAAATCCGGATTTTTTTCCCTAACCCTAGTCGCAAAGTCGCGACAGGTTGCCCTTCTTTTCTGAAAAAACGACACGCTCGTTGTCGGACATTGTTTAAACGGACCTAATTCTAATCCTAATCCTTAAGCATAATCCTAAGCCTAACATGATCCTAACCTAATCCTAACCTAAGCCAAGCCTTTTCAGAAAGGAAGATGTCAGAACAATTGCGTTTTGAACAAGTTTTTGTTGAGGCCGGAGCGTGTGCAGGCGCGCTAGTGGATCATGAGCATGAGCATGCGGATGCGAGGTGCGCGTGCGTAAAAAAGAAGTGCCAGGGTCGCGGCACCATCAGAAGAATTGATCGAAATTCAAGGCGGTATGTTTGTCTTCACTTCAGCATTAGCTTAGCTGGGGACAATTAGTGACGTTTTGGAGGTCATAGTTGTTCCAGAGCCGAGGGGTTGGGGGGGGGGCGATATAGATAGCTGGAGCAAATTTTCCAGATAGATAGATAGCTGGAAAATTTGGGGGGGGGCGGTCAAAATTTTGAAATTTGATAGATAAATAGTTAAAACGCTAAAAAGCTATAAAAACAGCAAAATAATGCTAAAAATACACTAAAAAGCAAGTATAAACGCGTATTTTACCTAAAATTAGCGAAATTTTCAAGAATTACGAGCAAAAATGGTCAATTTTGGTCAAAAATTGACTCATTTTATGTCTTCGAAGACAAAAATTTTCAGTTAGATAGCTGGCTAAAAAATTTTTTTGGATAGATAATAGCCAGTACCGTGGGCCCAAAACAATTTTCGAAGGCGGGGGGTATGGTGCCCAGTAGCGAAAGTGCGGGGGGGTGGGGGGTCCACCTAGAGATGTCAAAAAAAAAATTCTATTTTTTTTCTTTTTAAAAAAAAATTTTTTTAATTTTTTTAAATCAAAGTTGTTCAGAATTTTTCAGGGAGTCCGAATATCACCATCTGAGGAGCCACCGACTTACCATATGACCCCCACTCATATGGGAGGAGGGTGAAAATTTCAGACTTGGTTTCGGCAAACCCATTTTCCCACCGACGACATCACGTCTCGTGTTTTGCCTCTCAATTCACCTCAAATAACACGGAAACAAGTTCAACAACAAACCGGTGTGATCATGCTGACGACACGAGGCGAAACAGCAACGAGCAACCAACGAAGTTACGCTTGCAGTGGCAGACAGTGCAATTTCGACCTTTCGAGATCCTGAAAAACGATGCATAAATGTGAGTTCTCTGCTTCTATCTCACCCCTTTGCGACGCTCAAGTACTTCAATGCGCGAGTCGATCATCACTCACCAAGGCTGAAAACAGTCAACAAATCGATCCAGAATACCACCTGCAGCGTTGAAGACTAAGTGACAAGGTAAAGTCAAAGAAAATTTTTGTTGAACTTTCGAAAAATTATGCCAAAAACGGCATTTTCAGGGCACATTAAAGAAAAAATTTCAAAAATTTTTAATTAAAAAAATAAAAAAAACTCATTTTTTTACTTTAAAAAAAATAAAAATAAATTTTTTTTTGACCGTTACATCTCTAGGTCCACCCCCCAGTACCGAAGACGAGGGGGGGTGGGGGGTACACCCCCCAGAGCACCCGAGACCTCCGCGTGGGGGGGTGGGGGGTCACGCGACGCCCACCCCCCCAAAACCTGACACTGGACTAGGGTTGTTAAACAAAAATGAAAATTTAAAAAAAGTGATTAAAAAAAACAAAAATGCCGATTTTTTTTTTAAATTCGAATTTTTTTTTCTAATATGTTCTGAAAACCTCAATTTTGGCAAAATTTTTCGAAAGTTCAACAAAAATTTTCTTTGATTATACCTCGTAAAACCTTTAGCAGTCGATTTTGGGCCGTTTTACCGACTGATTTTAGGCTACGACAACATCTGCGATGAAGTTTTTGAGCGTCCCAAAGCTTGGCCTACTATTTCCGATGCAGATAAGGTGACGATTCGCCTCGCAGAGCGTCCGATTGTGCTCGCTGCTCCGTTTGCAAGCGCTACGTTGTCTGGTTGCTTGCTGCTTCGTGTCGTGTCGTCGCGACACCATCAGAAGAATTGATCGAATTTTAAGGCGGTATGTTTGTCTTCACTTTAGCATTAGTTTAGCTGGGGACAATTAGTAACGTTTTGGAGGTCAAAACACAAGAAGAGGCATGGTGACGGTTTGGAAAAGGGGTAATTGAGGTCACCAAAACAAAATCTGCAAAGTTCCGCCATACGGGAGTCATTCGGGAGGCGCTTGCATATCATATGTGGTTCTTCGGACTCCCTGATTGATTTAGCACAACTTTGATTTTTGAAATTTAAAAAAAAAATTAAAAAAAACAAAAATGACGATTTTTGTTTTTTTTAACAACCCTACACTGGACCATCCACACCCCCCCCTCGAAATTTGCTGGACACCCCACCCACCCCCCCCCTACATGGACCTAAGTAACAGTGACACCCCCAAAAATTTTCTCGGACCACCCAAAAATCATGAATTGCTCAAAAATCATGACTTTTTGTCCTTAAAGTCCATAATATAAGCTAAATATTATGGTAACTTGACATTCTTCATTGTAATGTCAAAGATTTTGCAGCAAAATTTAGCGTTTTTCCTTCAAAATTTAAGCGAAAAAATCTCATGGGTGGGGTGGGGGGGGGCACCCCCCAGAAATTTTTTACAATAGTGCACCCCCCCCATGGCCCAAAATCAAAGTTGTGCTAAATCAATCAGGGAGTCCGAAGAACCACATATGATATGCAAGCGCCTCCCGAATGACTCCGTATGGCGGAACTTTGCAGATTTTGTTTTGGTGACCTCAATTACCTTTTCCAAACCGTCACCATGCCTCTTCTTGTGTTTTGACCTCCAAAACGTCACTAATTGTCCCCAGCTAAGCTAATGCTAAAGTGAAGACAAACATACACGCCTTGAAATTCGATCAATTCTTCTGATGGTGTCGGACGACACGACACGAAGCAGCAACCAGACAACGTAGCGCTTGCAAACGGAGGCAGCGAGCACAATCGGACGCTCTGCGAGGCAATCGTCACCTATCTGCATCGGAAATAGTAGGCTAAGCTTTGGGACGCTCAAAAACTTCATCGCAGATGTTGTCGAAAACTAAAATCAGTCGGTAAAACGGCCCAAAATCGACTGCTAAAGGTTTTACGAGGTAATAATCAAAGAAAATTTTTGTTGAACTTTCGAAAAATTTTGCCAAAATTGAGGTTTTTCAGAGCATATAGAAAAAAAAATTTCGAATTTAAAAAAAAAATCGGCATTTTTGTTTTTTTAAATCCTTTTTTAAATTTTCATTTTTGTTTCAACCCTAGTCCAGTGTCAGGTTTGGGGGGGGGGTGGGCGTGGTGACCCCCCCCCCCCCGCGGAGGTCTCGGGTGCTCTGGGGACTGTACCCCCCCCCTCGTCTTCGGGGCGGTGGACCAAGATAACGGTCAAAAAAAAATTTATTTTTATTTTTTTTAAAGTAAAAAAAAATGAGTTTTTATATTTTTTAATTAAAAATTTTTGAAATTTTTTCTTTAATGTGCCCTGAAAATGCCGTTGAAATGAAAGTCAAAAATTTTCCTCTGCCCCACCCCCCCCCTGCCGCCCCCCCCCCCCCCCCCCCCCCCCCCCCCCCCCCCCCCCCCCCCCCCCGGGGGGGGGGGGGGGGGGGGGTCGAAAATTGCCTGGTCTGCCACTGCCCCAGCGAAATTGTGCTCGTGCGTGCCTGTGTCGCTCCGCTATCCGACACGGGTTGTCCCCCCCCTCCTCGGGGTCATATGGTAAGTCGTGGCTCTAGGGATGGTGATATTTTGAAATTCTGAACAACTTTATTAAAAAAATTAAAAAAATTTTTTTTTAAAAAGAAAAAAAATAGAAAATTTTTTTTGACATCTCTAAGTGGACCCCCCGCCCCCGCACTTTCGCTACTGGGCACCATACCCCCCGCCTTCGAAAATTGTTTTGGGCCCACGGTACTGGCTATTATCTATCCAAAAAAAATTTTTTAGCCAGCTATCTAACTGAAAATTTTTGTCTTCGAAGACATAAAATGAGTCAATTTTTGACCAAAATTGACCATTTTTGCTCGTAATTCTTGAAAATTTCGCTAATTTTAGGTAAAATACGCGTTTATACTTGCTTTTTAGTGTATTTTTAGCATTATTTTGCTGTTTTTATAGCTTTTTAGCGTTTTAACTATTTATCTATCAAATTTCAAAATTTTGACCGCCCCCCTCCCAAATTTTCCAGCTATCTATCTATCTGGAAAATTTGCTCCAGCTATCTATATCGCCCCCCCCAACCCCTCGGCTCTGGAACAACTATGACCTCCAAAACGTCACTAATTGTCCCCAGCTAAGCTAATGCTAAAGTGAAGACAAACATACCGCCTTGAATTTCGATCAATTCTTCTGATGGTGCCGCGACCCTGGCACTTCTTTTTTACGCACGCGCACCTCGCATCCGCATGCTCATGCTCATGATCCACTAGCGCGCCTGCACACGCTCCGGCCTCAACAAAAACTTGTTCAAAACGCAATTGTTCTGACATCTTCCTTTCTGAAAAGGCTTGGCTTAGGTTAGGATTAGGTTAGGATCATGTTAGGCTTAGGATTATGCTTAAGGATTAGGATTAGAATTAGGTCCGTTTAAACAATGTCCGACAACGAGCGTGTCGTTTTTTCAGAAAAGAAGGGCAACCTGTCGCGACTTTGCGACTAGGGTTAGGGAAAAAAATCCGGATTTTTTTAAATTGAAAATTTTTTTAATTTTTTTACAAGTTAGGTTTGTTCGAAGCGTCTCGTCGAGCTGAGTTCAGCTAGGCTATTTTCAGAACAATCCGGAAAACTATAAGAGCGAAAATCGTGTTTTATTGAAATTATGTCCATTTCATAGAGGGAAAGTTGCATTTTCAACAGTAAAACAGGGCAATTTTTGACGTGTACTTGAATATTGAACCGTGAATAGTGAACTTGAATAAGCGCACTCCTTTCAGGCTTTTGTCTTTCAGTTCACACGCAAAAATTAAGCGACGACGTCGTCGTCATCAAACAAAAAAAATACATTTTGAGCTGTTGATTTAAAAAAAATTCTGAATTTTGCAGTCTCTAACATTTTCAGTTTATTTTTAGCGTGAAAAGGGTGCTGGAAATTCACACTCATTCAAAAGAAACACGTTTCAATAGAATCCAGATCCACGAAAAAAGAAGGGTGCGGAGTGTGAGCACCCTCCCCTCAGCCGACCAATCAGCTGATTCCACGTTTTATTGAGTTCGACTGTACAGTAGTTGTATATAGTGGCCAGATGGACTGTAAATGGCAATAAAAACTCCAATAATATCATCAGCGACAATCACACTTTATCAAAAACCTACTAGTTTTTGTATTGCGAATCAAGCGATACTCACTCAATCATACACAGTGCATACATCTGTTGTCATCATGGCCTCATCGTCGGCGACACCCGACGGCACAGAAGGCAGCAGTGCGCCTAGTGCCAGTGCCGACACCACAAAGAATTCCTTTCAAAAAGGCAAGCGCATTCATCTCGTCGTTCTTTCAGGGATTTTCAGGCGAGTGCATTACATCAACTTGGAACACTTTCTGAAGTTAAATTAAAAACTTTAAAAATTGTTTTTTGTGAGTTAAACGTTGAAAACCGAGAATGGTCATCCATCACGTCGGAAGGTCATCTGCCATTTGGCTTGGTGATTATCTGACTGAGGAATGCAATTCGTCATTTTATAATGCAGGGTGGACGTGGCTGACTCGTACTTGGCAACATGTGGGAGAAAAGATGAACATAGCCGAAGGCACTGAACTCGATGCGGAATTCAAAAAACAATGCGAAGAGGTTTGTGTTCGCATTCATTCATGAAATTACGGGTTTTTGATTTAATTACTTAACCATTACATAGAGCGAGCCAGTGTAGTGTGGGTTATGTTTTGATCACCTTATAACAATTCGGCCGCTTTGCCAATTCTGCTGAAATTTGAATTACTCAAAGGTCTAACTTAGATATGTGCAAAATGTAACCGCTTTAAACAGCATAACCGAACGACTTTTAACGAATGATTGTTTTGCCTTTCTGAAAAGACCATGTGTTGAATTTTCTGAATTTTTTCAGTGTTTAGCAAGTTCTTTCTGTTCGATGAAGCCAAATTTTTGTACAGATCTAAGTTAGTCCCTTGAGGCCTTGGCATGTGTCTCATATTTCAGCAAAATTGGTAAAGCAGTAGAAGAGTTACTCAAGGAAACAAATTGTGACCCATACTTCTGGCCCTCCCTGTATAAAAACAAACTTTGAACGGAGCAAAATCGGCAAATGAAGCATGTTTAGACTTTTTGAAAAAAACCGCATGCAGGTGAAAACGCATCGCGACGTCGTCGTAAGGTTGCTTGAGGGAGTCGAGGAACTGCAGCAGCCAGACAGCCGCCAACGAGACAAAAAGAATCTGGAGCCTTGCACTTACGATCTGATGGCTGCTGCGTTGGGTCGAGCGGCGGACAGGAGCTGGGACGACGATGCGAACGCGAAGAAGGCACTGGCTGCCATGGCGAAGGCGCACAAAGAGCTCGCCGAAGAAACTCGTCACTTTCAGGTGTTACAGTACGGGCCGAACAAATAAAACACTCCTTGTATTCTCAATCAATGAAGGCAACACCGGTTGCTGACTAGGAGTGGTGTGTTTTCAAGAATGCTGCCGACTTTTTATCGAATGTGTGTAACGGGCAAAAATTGAACAGAATGGCACGAAAAGAACCAATTAATTAAAAAAAACATTCAACTTAAACAGAATTGAGGTGTCTTACGTACTTTGTGGACGACTTTTTCTTTCATTCAAATTTCGTGGCGGGCTGCTTGCGCCCTGAAAAATCGGCCATACCGTACTGAGAAGAAAAATGTCGACAAATCACGTTGTAGTCAGATGTTGCACAAAAAGCTTCAACGGTTCTGGTTTGTTGTTGGCGTTTTTTTAAACAATTTGTTTTCTCAGAAGAAGTCGTCAAAGTGCAGTGAATCATTCGAGATTTTCATGACAAAATGGGTTGACGAGTTCCAGCGCAACTTGAGCGAGCTGCACCAACGCCGCATCGACATGGATCTTGCTAAGAAGAAGGTGCGTGTGTGTCTCACTTGTACAAAACCCAATGCTCCATAGAAATCATTCTGTGCCTTATGCCCTACCCGCAACGTTCGCACATTCGCATGCAGGTGACGAAGGCAAAATCGATCAACAAACTCGAAAAACTGGCACCGGCATACGAAGAGAAAGTACAACAGTTCAACGAGCAAGCAGACAAGGTTTGCAGAAAAGTGGCAATAGATACATGAAACTTGATCTACAAATGTACTCTATAACATACAACACATCCAACTGGCTGATTGGTTGGTGGTCACGTGATGCATGCTTTCTGTGCAAACCAAACTCCGCCTCCACAGATACCCATGCACCGAATGCGTGCGTCAGCCAATCAGCTGGTTGGATGGCTATGTTATGGAGTTAACCGGAAATCGTTTAGGAAGAAGGACAAATGTTAGCCACGTCGTTCCAGGATTCAAAATAATTATTGAAAAAAATTCAAAAAATCCCATGCTGGTTCCGGTTTTTTCACTAAAAAATAAGCTCTGCGCTGCAAGCTCACTGATCCGATTCAAATCTTCATAATATGAACAACAAAAAGCTCCCAACAGTTCCTCGACTCTCTATCGATGGGCGTTTTTCTATCGAGTCCTCTCGTAAGTTTCATTATTTTTCTGCAATGAAATTGTTGCAGGTGTTGTCTATTCTCGGCGACCTGCCCAAGCGCAAACGGGTCCACCGGCATACGGTCAAGAAAAACATGAAACTCGAAATGGACCATCACGACAAGGCGATAACGATACTGCAGCAGGCGGAGAACACGATGCAGTCGCTCTACGGGAATCTCGAGCCCGTGGAAAAAGCGGACAGCCACTAGCCGAAACGACAAATCATTAAAACAGTTCATTCATGATTGCGCAGTGCTGGAGAACGCATACTCAACAAAATTAGCATTTTTCATGTTTTTTGTTGAGCTACATACCAGTGCTCAACAATTTCGATCTAGTAATTTATATAGTTGGCGTTCTCAGCTCACATCTAATACAACACGCCGCAGTCAACTGATCCATTTTAATTTTCCCGTACTTACTCTGGGTGTTTTGCAATTGGTTGTTTTCAATATTAAAATTCCGATCATGTGTATGGTCTGAGCTGAGAAAACACGTTTTCACACGCTCCGACGAGAAAATGCGGAAGTGGCACAAAAACAGGGTGGCTGAAAACTACCTCCGTACTCGCTACGCGGCAGTAAATAGCAAGTGTACCTCTGGACAGTAACCACATGGTTTTTCTTTTTTGCATGTCATGAGCTTTTATTTTGGTCTTGAGACTCAATGTACGCATATAGATAGGTAAAGAGTTTCATGCATGGCGCGGGAATTCAAAATTGGCAAACTGATCCGAATCTTCTATCTGGGGCCGAGTCACCCAAAGCGATTTTTAATTGCCACGTAGATTGAAAGTAGTTTCCTTCCTACGTCTGCTGTCTGCATACGCATTCAGTCGCAGACTCGAAAAATGATTACATTTGTTTTCATTTAATTTTTTCGCCCTTGCACAATAGCAGACCCATTTTCAATAAAATGTTTTACTTGTTGCAGCAGATCAAAATAAGAAATCAAGAAAGATTAAAGAAAAACGGTGTTGGGTGGATAGAAAGCGTTCACTTATGAATGGATTTGTCACTGGCACAAAAAACGGCCGAAAACAAGAAAGACCAAAAGGATAACTTGAATTTTCTTCGCATTTCTGTGCCAACAACAAAATTGATAACGTTTGTTCATGTTCATCAGTTGATTCGCACAAAACATGACACTTTTGTGCGCAAAAGAAAAGCTAGTGCAAAAATAATGCGCGTGTTGTATCGTTTTACATACCCATAATAACAAGTGGAACAAAACAAAATTCAAACTAATTTGCAATATGGAAAAAAACGTAAAAGAGCAAACAATGATCACGATTTAATTAATTCACACAAATTTTTTGTTTCAATAGATCAATCATGAACCAGTCCAAGATGAAAGAAGGCCACTTGGCGTGCCATGTTGCCAGCTTAACAAAGCTCAACACTGCCCAATTAATCATACAACCTTGCAAAGCTATCCTGACACCTGATATAAACATGCATCAAAAGCAATACAGTGATTGTTCTTTTAAAGAAAAAAAACATTAAAAACGCAAACACCGAACCGAATGGGAGTGAAAACGCTGAAAACGCGGTCGATAATAACTACATTTTTTCGCATTTCATTTTATTTTTAAGAAAAGTCGTATCCTACAAGTGAACGTGTACCGCCGTATTTACCATAAAGTTAGCAACATTTATCATGAACAAAAGGGAATAACTTTTTTCTGGCGAAACTGTACGCTCTTTCGTCCCCAGAACGTGACACTTACATTACAGCATTTTAGAACAACAAGAAACTGATCACCAGAGCTTGAACACGCATCAGTTCCATCAACCGTTTTCATTTTTCAGATCCAAATTGATTTTTTTTTCAATGTGTGACCTAAAATATTTTATATTTCAAATTTCGGTTGAATTCACATTCACTACTCAGCATTCAGTGGTCAAAAAACATTGTTCAATTTTTTGGATCTGTTGAATAACACGTACACTGTATGGTAAATAAATTAGAAAGCATTCAAATGCTAAATACTGAAACATCAATACATCACTTCCAATCGATCGCCTGGGAGTTGCTGAAAAAAAGGAATAAAAATCGATTGGTTTGAAAGAATCACAGAACAACCAGAATTCAATGAAGCCTAATCAGAGTGCCATCGAAGCCACAAAACTCTGCAATTTCACATGTCAAGTGCGTTGTGGTGCTTGGCCGGGTCACGAGCAAACGACATTTGTCACCCAACGCATCCACGTTCAAAAAAGGTTTCGAACTCGTGTCCGGCGGCGTATCCCGCGTCGTGTCCAGTCCCGGGAATAAAAATTGCATTTATAAATATTGCGCAACTAAAAAATTCAAATAAAGATTTGCGCAATAAATTTCCCTGGGACAAGACACGACGCGTGATAAGCGGCTGGACACGCCACCGGACACGAGTTCGGACATTTTTTGCGTGTCACCTGCAATCACCAAACCAATCACTGATCTACGAATTGCAGTTGTGTGCCAGATGGTATACAGTTTTTTTCCAGAAAAAAGTCAACAGCAAGCACTGCACATCTCTGGCACTAAACACACGATTGCGAATGATTCAACCAGAATTTTAGTCCATTGTTGCCGACCGGTTAATTGTCAAGCAAACAAAAAGCGTGTTAGAATTAAAAAAAACTGCACTGCAAAAAAATTGCCTGGTTAGATGAGAAAAGAAATAAAACCAACAAAGAAAACAAATGGAATCGACGGTCAGTCTCAAAAGTCTACAAGCGAAATGGGTGGAGAACAACACAAAAAATCACATGCGATGTTGCGAACCAAAAAATCCAGCATGTGTGAGAAGCGACGATG
>JASANC010000646.1:0-101789 GCA_030248135.1 Theristus sp. LFF4_11 | reverse complement strand
GACAGTAGGTACATAAAAGTACATAAAAGTCTGAATATACATACAGAAAAAAACTCGAAACACGAAAGAACTTCAACAGAATAAAAAATGACGACGACCGAGCGTCTGGTGATCACGATCACGTGCATCGCGTTCGCCGTCGACTACATGCTCTACATGGCCGTGGTGCCGATCATTCCGATCTACTTTCGGCGGCATCACGTCTACGAGCCGATCAATCGAACTGCGGAGCGAATCCTGGCAGACGAACGACGCCGCAACGAGCAGCATCCGAACCTGCGCAAGCTTAGAGTGGGGAGAAGGGCATAGGGTAAGGGAGACGTACACTGGAGAGGTAAGCGGGGCAGGGGGTTAGTGTGAGTCAGGTGGGACAAAAAATGTACAACATAGACGGGTATAGGGTTGCAAGAGTAGAAATGTAGGTGGGAGATGGGTACACAAATATGTGAGGCCTTTATACGCGGGATTCTCAAGGAAACATGATGCTTCACTGTGCAACAGCATTAAAAGAAGTCAATCTGCATGCGCTCTTTTGCTTTAAAAATCAAACATATTCGACTGCCTATTGCACATGGATACCGTAGGTATTTAAAGGCGGCGAAGTATCTGATAATTGGCGGTATTAGGCATAGCAGGGATTCAGAGGGCGAAAATTGCCATCGAAATCCAGCGTTCCAACAAACACATCCTTCCACCAGGGTCTCGGCAGTGCCTTCGCCGAGACGAGTGCCCTATCAATGATCGTCTGTCATTTCCCGACGTTGGAGGCTCGAACGAGGAATGTCGGTCTTGCGTTCGCGTGCATGCAGTTTGGTTACCTGTTCGGGCCGTACTTTGGCGGGACGCTCTACGAGTACGTGAACAAGTTCTGGCCGTTCTTCATCATGTCCCTGATGGCCTCTGTTGACACGGCGCTCGCTTTGATGCTCATCAGACAGACGGAGCCGGAGCATGTCAAGTCGACAGCCGAGGAATTGGAGAACGAGGTCGGTGGGAGTGGTGAAGCTGGGGTTACGGTAGACTTAATGGGTTTTTCGTTCAGTTCGCCAATATGAAGTCGTTCTACGTTTGCAACCGTCAAAGGCACGTCTGTCTGCACGTCTTTCCATGTATGGTAGTATGCTGAAACACAAAAAGTGACGTGGCGTGACGTGACGTGGCGTGATGTGACGTGACGTGACGTGATGTGACGTGACGTGACGTGACGTAACGTGACGTGGCGTGACGTGACGTGATGTGACGTGATGCGACGTGATGCGACGTGACGTGACGTGACGTGACGTGACGTGACGTGATGTGATGTGACCTGACGTGACGTGAAGTGTCGTGACGTGATTTGGCGTGACGTGACGTAACGTGGCTTGGCGTAGCGTGTCATGGCATGACGTTGCGGTTTACGCATACGCATACGTCAGTATGAACGGGCGTAAACGATAAGCTTTTGTTTCCACATATGAACGTTCCGAAAAAAGAACATATTTTCTTAACTCTTACGCAAAGCATTGTAACGATCACTTTTTCTCTGTAAGTATCTGCTCTCTGATTTAAAAGTCAGCATTGAACCATTTATTCAGGTCAGCATATGGAAACTGATATTGGATCGAAGAATCGCGTGTTGCGCCGGGGCGCTGATGGTTTCTGAGATCGCGTACACTTTCATGGCACCCACCGTGTCTGTCTGGATGGAGGTGGGCCCGATTTTCAGATTTCACTCAATCATTTCATTGCCGCGAAGTCGCCGCCAAACAAATAAACACACTGGCTCACTTGCAGTTTCACACTTACTATTTTAACTTCTTACAATTTTAACAAGTGTTCACGACGGCATTCATACAATTAGTTTTGTGCTGACTTTGTCTTTTTTTCTTATGCGCAGTTCAAAAATAGCAAAATCACCCACAAAACGCACCCCAGGACAACTTGCACGACGTGGACGTTTCCGAGATGGGCTTCGTTTGGTTCGCCGCATTTGTTCCCTACCTGCTCGGCCTACGAATATCTGTCTGGGCGGTGCAGTATCGGCCGCAGGCCGCCTATCAGCTGTCGATGTTTGGCTTGTTTTTGGCCGGAATCAGCTGCATGATGATCCCGATCACGGCCGTCAACTATCTCGTTGTGGCGTTCTGGTTCTCGACGATTTCAGTTGGGATCGCGATCATTCATCATTCGTGCAATGTCGTCATGGCCGAGGTGGTTGATGAGTTTTATGAGGTAAGAAATGAGAGTGACGATTTGTTTTTGGTTTTTTCGGTCCTTGCCTTCTTTGGAATGTTAGTTTAAAATGAAATATCTTTCTGCTGAGATGAAATATCTTTCTGCTGAGTTCCTGCTCAAGAAGGGGAATGGGAAGGGGAAAGGGACGGGGACGGGGACGGGGACGGGGACGGGGACGGAGACGGGGACGGGGACATGGACGGCGTCGGGGAGGGGACGGCGACGGCATTGCCAACGGCGAAGGCGACGGGGATGGGGACGGGGCGGGGACTGGGACGGGAACGGGGACTGGGACGTGGACGTAGACGAGGACGGGGACGGGGACGTGGACGTGGACGGCAACGGCGACGAGGACGGGGACGGAGACGGGGACGGGGACGGGGACGGGGACGGGGACGGGGACGGGGACTGGGACGACGGCGGGGACTGTGATGGGAACTGGAACGGCGACGGGGACTGGGACGAGGACGGGGACTGGGATGGAGACGGGGACGGGGAAGAGGCCGGGAACGGAAACGGGGAAGTGGAAGTGGAACTGGAAGTGGAAGTGGAAGCGGAAGGAGAATGGGAGTGCCTCATAAAAGAATAAAAACAAAAAAGCAAAATTTACCATGATGAGCCCACCATTGCCAGGGTACCGCGTACGGCTCCGTCTACGCCATCTCCGAGATCAGCTACAACACGACGTACGCAATCGGTCCAATCACGGCCGGTCACCTCGTGACAGCCGGCAATTTCACGCTGATGAACTTTGTGATTGCGTCGCTGTATTTCGCGTACATGCCGTGCATGTTGACGTTGAAGAAAGCAACTGGGCGGTCGTTGTTCACACGTCAAGAGTCAGCTGCAGACGGCTACAATTCGATAACGGGGAACTTGAACAATGCTGCAGCGATCAGCAACGATTCGAAAACAGCGAGGCCTAACATTGACAATAACAGTCTGAAAAGTGTCGAAAATCAAAATGCGATTGTTACCGGGGGTGGCTACCAACAGACGGCCGCCTGGGGTGATAAATGAATGCGCATTACGTGGGTCTTTCGCCAGAACTTTTTGCTGATTTACAATTACTACCGGTTTTTGAATACCCCTTGACATTCAATCTGACAGTTGATGTCAAATAAGGTCAGCTGGCTTTGTTTTTTTAAGGTGTCATCTTTTGCCAAAGTCTGTTATTATCATTGTTGATCTTGCCACAAGAAAGAGAATCAAGGCGAAGCTGCGGGTGATCAGGCGGATGACTGTTTCTGCTGCATTTTTTACATTTATGATTTTTATGGAGACGTTTTATAGGACATTATGTACATGCATTCATTTGTCAGTGCTTTTTCAATGTGCTGTTTGTTTGTAGCTTTCATCCTTTTACGCCAAGATTCTGTACTTTTTCAAACAGCGATTGTGTGCTTTGAAAAGCCTGTTGACGGACGATTTATCCGTTGTGTTTTTTCTATTTTTCAGATTCGTTTTTTAGTGTTTACATGGTTAGAAGATGCTCATTTTTATTACTGTCTACTTTTTTGTTTGCATTGATAACACGCATAACTGTAGAATAAGCAGAACAACGTGTTTTGTTAATCCGGGGTTTAGTTTTGTCAAATAGTCAGTAGTTAAGTAGTCAGTTAAGTTGTTAAGTCAGTCGAGCTCCGCACACGTCATGAGCGCCTGCGCGAGCATACGGATCGACTTCATGCGTTTCAAATGCCCCAATCATCGCAGTGGTCGCAGGTGAATCAACTGGGTGATGTCGCCCTGAGTGTTCACCTTTGGCTTAAACGCACGACGTTACACTGTCGTATTTGTAGCGCAATCAAACCAATGGGGCCGGTGAAGCACTGATCGTCTTGTTCTTTATTGAGCGTTGAATTGTTTAGCGACCACAGTTCGCAGCTGTATGTAGAGCAACGACGAGCGGATGCACGCCGAATACACTCGTGCCTTTGTGCGAATTGACACGTCATGGGTCGCCACAGCCGCCGCAGACTGGGTAACGCCAAGTTCCGCCAGCTTGATACGCCGCTGAACGTCATCTGTACAGTACCCACCGTTGGATGGGGGCGTCACACAAAATTCTACTTTTTATCAAAAATTTTAATTTTTTTAAATTTTTTAATAGCATCTTATATGCAAGACTTTACGGTAGATAACAATCAGGCACGGCAATACCGCTCGTTTGCTATTATTATAAAAACATAGAAAAAAGACGACATGTTGCCTTTTCGAAATACACGCAAATGCACGGTCTACGTTCGCGCAATGCATCAAATTTGAATGCATGTGTGTGTAAAAATTTTATCAAACTGCTTCATCTTCTGTCACATTCAGTGTTCTCCATGATCTTCGCCAATTCTCATTGCCATCCGTCAACTTGTTTACGCCATGTGCTCTGTCTCTTTCCCGATCAGCCGTTTTGTTCGCCGCATTTTTCACACATTGACAGAGAATCGGTCATCTGCAAACTGTTTTGCTGCGTGTTTGGCTTTTCAACACAAACAATTTCTTTTGCTTGGCTTTTGTTGGCTCTTCGCCAACAAAAACTTTGGTCAAAAATGCATCTTTCCCAATGTAACTAGTTAGACACACACATCAAAAACGCAAACATAATACGTCTTAACTAATCGCAAACAAATAACACATAATAACAATAAAAAATACACGACCACGTCTGTATCACGATCACGTCATCGCGTCGCCGTCGACAATCTCTACATGCCGTGTGCCATCATCCATCTACTTCGCCATCCTATACACCATCCAACTCACAAACTGCCACAACACGCCCGTCATCGCCTCCGCAACAACAAAACCACCACGTCTATACAAATAATACCTAACCTATCTTCTCTCAAGCGTCGTCCATATTTTTTCCCGCCCCAATCGCCATCAATCATACAAAACCCTATTCACTAATCACTTCACTCATTCCCATTCACGGCACAACACGCGATTCTTCGATCCAATATCAGTTTCAATATGCTGACCTGCATAAATCGTTCAATACTGACTTTCAAATCAGAGAAGATACAAAAAGAGAGAAAGAGATTGGTTGTGAAAATGCTCTCGCGTTGATTTAAGAAAAAGTGTTCAGTTTTTAGGCAAAGTTCATATGTTAAGAACTTATCATTTACGCCCGTTCATACTGACGTTTGCAAATACGTCAAGTCACACCATCATGCCGCGTCGCGTCACGTCCCGTCAAGACACGTCACGTCACGTCACGTCACGTCACGTCAAGTCACGCCACGTCACGTGGTGTCACGTCACGTCACGTCACCACATGTCACGTCACGTCACCTCACGTCACCTCACGTTACTTCACCTCACGTCACCTCACGTCACGTTACGTACCACGTCACGTCACGTCACACCACGTCACGACACGCCATTTTATGTTACATCATGTCACGTCACGTCACGTCAGTCACGTCACGTCACTTCACTTCACCTCACGTCACGTCACGTCACGTCACGTCAGTCACCACACGTCACGTCAGTTTACCTCACGTCACCTCACGTCCCTTCACCTCATGTCACCTCACGTCACGTGACGTACCACGTCACGTCACGTCACACCACGTCACGACACGTCATTTTATGTTACATCATGTCACGTCACGTCACGTCAGTCACGTCACGTCACTTCACTTCACTTCACCTCACGTCACCTCACGTCACGTCACGTCCCACGTCACGTTACGTCATTTATGTTACATCACGTCACGTCAAGTCGCTTCACGTCAGTCACGTCAGTCACGTCACGTCACACCACGTCACATCACGTCACTTAATATTAGATTATGTCACGTCACGCCACGTCACGTCATGTCACGTCACGTAACGTCAAAATCACTTGTCAGGTCACGTCACGTCACGTCACATTGTGTCACGTTACGTCACCGTAAGCCATTACCGTCACCATTAAGTCTACCGTAACTCCACCTTAATCGCTCCACCGACCTGGTTCTGCAATTCCTGCGCTATCGACTTGACATGTTCTGGCTCCATCTGTTTGATGAACATCAAAGCAAGCACCGCATCAATAGAGGCTATCATGGACATGATGAAGAATGGCCAGAACTTGTTCACGTACTCGTAGAGCGTCCCGCCAAAGTACGGCCCAAACAGGAAGCCGAATTGCATGGACGCGAACGCGAGGCCGACATTCCTTGTTCGAGCTTCTAACGTCGGGAAATGACAGACGATCATTGATAGGGCACTCGTCTCGGCGAAGGCACTGCCGAGACCCTGGTGGAAGGATGTGTTTGTTGGACCGAGGAGTATGATGGCAATTTTTGCCCTTTGAACCCCTGCTATGCCTTTAAGCGGAAATTATCAGATATTGATACTTCACTACCTACAAACCTATTCTGCATGCAACCTTGTCTCCGATCCATGTGGTGTATCACTTTTTGTCCCCACCTGACAAACACTAACCCCCTTGCCCCGCTTACCTCTCCAGTGTACGTCCCCCTTACCCTATGTTCCAATCACAGAAGCGCACCCCAAAATGCACCTGTATCGACCTCGCGATAAACAACGTCCAATAGCTGCTGCAAATGGCGAACATGAACGTCGACACGCTGATCACCATCAGTCCGAACATCAGCGGCTTCTTGTATCCGATTCGATCGGCGATTCGCCCGGCCGCCGGCGAAAAAAGAATATGGACGAACGCCTTCGACGAGAACAGATAGCCGTTCCAGGTATCCTCATCCTTGTATACGACGTCGTCGTGCGTTTTGTTGTTGCGTCGCCCACTGGCCCGATCGACGCGGCGTCGTTCGTCGGCCAGTCTTCGCTCCGCAGTTCGATTGATCGGCTCGTATACGTGATGCCGCCGAAAGTAGATCGGAATGATCGGCACCACGGCCATGTAGAGCATGTAGTCGACGGCGAACGCGATGCACGTGATCGTGATCACCAGACGCTCGGTCGTCGTCATTTTTTATTGTTATATACTGTCGTTAAATTTGTTTCGCGATTCCAGTTCAAGACGTAATTACTGTTTGCGTTTTTGATGTGTGTGTCTCAACATAAGTTACATTGGCGAAAGATGCATTTTTGACCAAAGTTTTTGTTGGCGAAGAGCCAACAAAAGCCAAGCAAAAGAAATTGTTTGTGTTGAAAAGCCAAACACGCAGCAAAACAGTTTGCAGATGACCGATTCTCTGTCAATGTGTGAAAAATGCGGCGAACAAAACGGCTGATCGGGAAAGAGACAGAGCACATGGCGTAAACAAGTTGACGGATGGCAATGAGAATTGGCGACGATGGAGAACACTGAATGCGACAGAAGATGAAGCAGTTTGATAAAATTTTTACACACACATGCATTCAAATTTGATGCATTGCGCGAACGTAGACCGTGCATTTGCGTGTATTTCGAAAAGGCAACATGTCGTCTTTTTTCTATGTTTTTATAATAATAGCAAACGAGCGGTATTGCCGTGCCTGATTGTTATCTACCGTAAAGTCTTGCATATAAGATGCTATTAAAAAATTTAAAAAAATTAAAATTTTTGATAAAAAGTAGAATTTTGTGTGACGCCCCCATCCAACGGTGGGTACTGTACAGATGACGTTCAGCGGCGTATCAAGCTGGCGGAACTTGGCGTTACCCAGTCTGCGGCGGCTGTGGCGACCCATGACGTGTCAATTCGCACAAAGGCACGAGTGTATTCGGCGTGCATCCGCTCGTCGTTGCTCTACATACAGCTGCGAACTGTGGTCGCTAAACAATTCAACGCTCAATAAAGAACAAGACGATCAGTGCTTCACCGGCCCCATTGGTTTGATTGCGCTACAAATACGACAGTGTAACGTCGTGCGTTTAAGCCAAAGGTGAACACTCAGGGCGACATCACCCAGTTGATTCACCTGCGACCACTGCGATGATTGGGGCATTTGAAACGCATGAAGTCGATCCGTATGCTCGCGCAGGCGCTCATGACGTGTGCGGAGCTCGACTGACTTAACAACTTAACTGACTACTTAACTACTGACTATTTGACAAAACTAAACCCCGGATTAACAAAACACGTCTGTTCTGCTTATTCTACAGTTATGCGTGTTTATCAATGCAAACAAAAAAGTAGCACAGTAATAAAAATGGAGCATCTTCCTAACCATTGTCAAATCACTAAAAAACGAATCTGAAAAATAGAAACATCAACATCAACGGATAAATCGTCCGTCAACAGGCTTTTCAAAGCACACAATCGCTGTTTGAAAAAGTACAGAATCTTGGCGTAAAAGGATGAAAGCTACAAACAAACAGCACATTGAAAAAGCACTGACAAATGAATGCATGTACATAATGTCCTATAAAACGTCTCCATAAAAATCATAAATGTAAAAAATGCAGCAGAAACAGTCATCCGCCTGATCACATGCAGCTTCGCCTTGTTTCTCTTTCTTGTGGCAAGATCAACAATGATAATAACAGACTTTGGCAAAAGATGACACCTTAAAAAAACAAAGCCAGCTGACCTTATTTGACATCAACTGTCAGATTGAATGTCAAGGGGTATTCAAAAACCGGTAGTAATTGTAAATCAGCAAAAAGTTCTGGCGAAAGACCCACGTAATGCGCATTCATTTATCACCCCAGGCGGCCGTCTGTTGGTAGCCACCCCCGGTAACAATCGCATTTTGATTTTCGACACTTTGCAAACTGTTATTGTCAATGTTAGGCCTCGCTGTTTTCGAATCGTTGCTGATCGCAGTAGCATTGTTCAAGTTCCCCGTTATCGAGTTGTAGCCGTCTGCAGCTGACTCTTGTCCCGTGAACAACGACCGCCCAGTTGCTTTCTTCAACGTCAACATGCACGGCATGTACGCGAAATACAGCGACGCAATCACAAAGTTCATCAGCGTGAAATTGCCGGCTGTCACGAGGTGACCGGCCGTGATTGGACCGATTGCGTACGTCGTGTTGTAGCTGATCTCGGAGATGGCGTAGACGGAGCCGTACGCGGTACCCTGGCAATGGTGGGCTCATCATGGTAAATTTTGCTTTTTTGTTTTTATTCTTTTATGAGGCACTCCCATTCTCCTTCCGCTTCCACTTCCACTTCCAGTTCCACTTCCACTTCCCCGTTTCCGTTCCCGGCCTCGTCCCCGTCCCCGTCTCCATCCCAGTCCCCGTCCTCGTCCCAGTCCCCGTCCCCGTTCCAGTTCCCATCACAGTCCCCGCCGCCGTCCCAGTCCCCGTCCCCGTCCCCGTCCCCGTCCCCGTCTCCGTCCCCGTCATCGTCGCCGTTGCCGTCCACGTCCACGTCCCCGTCCCCGTCCCCGTCCTCGTCTACGTCCACGTCCCAGTCCCCGTTCCCGTCCCAATCCCCGTCCCCGTCCCCTTCCCCGACCCCGTCGCCTTCGCCGTTGGCAATGCCGTCGCCGTCCCCTCCCCGACGCCGTCCTTGTCCCTGTCTCCGTCTGTGTCCCCACCCCCGTTCCCGTCCCCGTCCCCGTCCCTTTCCCCTTCCCATTCCCCTTCTTGAGCAGGAACTCAGCAGAAAGATATTTCATCTCAGCAGAAAGATATTTCATTTTAAACTAACATTCCAAAGAAGGCAAGGACCGAAAAAACCAAAAACAAATCGTCACTCTCATTTCTTACCTCATAAAACTCATCAACCACCTCGGCCATGACGACATTGCACGAATGATGAATGATCGCGATCCCAACTGAAATCGTCGAGAACCAGAACGCCACAACGAGATAGTTGACGGCCGTGATCGGGATCATCATGCAGCTGATTCCGGCCAAAAACAAGCCAAACATCGACAACTGATAGGCGGCCTGCGGCCGATACTGCACCGCCCAGACAGATATTCGTAGGCCGAGCAGGTAGGGAACAAATGCGGCGAACCAAACGAAGCCCATTTCGGAAACGTCCACGTCGTGCAAGTTGTCCTGGGATGCGTTTTGTGGGTGATTTTGCTATTTTTGAACTGCGCATAAGAAAAAAAGACAAAGTCAGCGCAAAACTAATTGTATGAATGCCGTCGTGAACACTTGTTAAAATTGTAAGAAGTTAAAATAGTAAGTGTGAAACTGCAAGTGAGCCAGTGTGTTTGTTTGTTTGGCGGCGACTTCGCGGCAATGAAATGATTGAGTGAAATCTGAAAATCGGGCCCACCTCCATCCAGACAGACACGGTGGGTGCCATGAAAGTGTACGCGATCTCAGAAACCATCAGCGCCCCGGCGCAACACGCGATTCTTCGATCCAATATCAGTTTCCATATGCTGACCTGAATAAATGGTTCAATGCTGACTTTCAAATCAGAGAGCAGATACTTACAGAGAAAAAGTGATCGTTACAATGCTTTGCGTAAGAGTTAAGAAAATATGTTCTTTTTTCGGAACGTTCATATGTGGAAACAAAAGCTTATCGTTTACGCCCGTTCATACTGACGTATGCGTATGCGTAAACCGCAACGTCATGCCATGACACGCTACGCCAAGCCACGTTACGTCACGTCACGCCAAATCACGTCACGACACTTCACGTCACGTCAGGTCACATCACATCACGTCACGTCACGTCACGTCACGTCGCATCACGTCGCATCACGTCACATCACGTCACGTCACGTCACGTTACGTCACGTCACGTCACGTCACGTCACGTCACGTCACGTCACATCACGTCACGTCACGTCACGCCACGTCACGTTTTGTGTTTCAGCATACTACCATACATGGAGAGACGTGCAGACAGACGTGCATTTGACGGTTGCAAACGTGGAACGACTTCATGTTGGCGAACTGAACGAAAAACCCATTAAGTCTACCGTAACCCCAGCTTCACCACTCCCACCGACCTCGTTCTCCAATTCCTCGGCTGTCGACTTGACATGCTCCGGCTCCGTCTGTCTGATGAGCATCAAAGCGAGCGCCGTGTCAACAGAGGCCATCAAGGACATGATGAAGAACGGCCAGAACTTGTTCACGTACTCGTAGAGCGTCCCGCCAAAGTACGGCCCGAACAGGTAACCAAACTGCATGCACGCGAACGCAAGACCGACATTCCTCGTTCGAGCCTCCAACGTCGGGAAATGACAGACGATCATTGACAGGGCACTCGTCTCGGCGAAGGCACTGCCGAGACCCTGGTGGAAGGATGTGTTTGTTGGAACGCTGGATTTCGATGGCAATTTTAGCCCTCTGAACCCCTGCTATGCCTAATACCGCCAATTATCAGATACTTCGCCGCCTTTAAATACCTACGGTATCCATGTGCAATAGGCAGTCGAATATGTTTGATTTTTTAAGCAAAAGGGCGCATGCAGATTGACTTCTTTCAATGCTGTTGCATAGTGAAGCATCATGTTTCCTTGAGAATACCGCCTATAAAGGCCTCACATATTTGTGTACCCACCTCCCACCTACATTTCTACTCTTGCAACCCTATACCCGTCCATGTTGTACATTTTTTGTCCCACCTGACTCACACTAACCCCCTTTCCCCGCTTACCTCTCCAGTGTACGTCTCCCTTACCCTATGCCCTTCTCCCCACTCTATGTTCCAATCACAGAAGCGCACCCCAAAATGCACCTGTATCGACCTCGCGATGAACAACGTCCAATAGCTGCTGCAAATGGCGAACATGAACGTCGACACGCTGATCACCATCAGTCCAAACATCAGCGGCTTCTTGTAGCCGATTCGATCGGCGATTCGCCCGGCCGCCGGCGACACGAGAATATGGACGAACGCCTTCGACGAGAACAGATAGCCATTCCAGGTATCCTCATCCTTGTATACGATGTCGTCGTGCGCCGTGTGATGCGTTTTGTCGGTGCGGCGCAGACTCGCCCGATCGACGTGCCGCCCGTACACGTCCGCCTCGGCGTCCAGCTTGCGCAGGTTCGGATGCTGCTCGTTGCGGCGTCGTTCGTCTGCCAGGATTCGCTCCGCAGTTCGATTGATCGGCTCGTAGACGTGATGCCGCCGAAAGTAGATCGGAATGATCGGCACCACGGCCATGTAGAGCATGTAGTCGACGGCGAACGCGATGCACGTGATCGTGATCACCAGACGCTCGGTCGTCGTCATTTTTTATTCTGTTGAAGTTCTTTCGTGTTTCGAGTTTTTTTTCTGTATGTATATTCAGACTTTTATGTACTTTTATGTACCTACTGTCACACACGTGTAATTTCGCTGTTGTTCAGTTCGCTTTTTAATTGGTGCGCTTTCCAACGTTCGAGACGATTTTCATTCCTTTCTTGCTATATTCGGTTCGGCTGTTTAAATTTCGAAATATTCCGAGGCGCTATATAATAATATAAACTGGTGCGTTATTAGTGATCAAATGCATGCTGTTATTTGAACAGTTTTTGTCTTGAAAGAAACTTCAGTTTTGAACTACAATGCAGTAGTGTGAACATTGAACTGAAACTTCATTTTAGTTATGAGGACCTAAACTAGAGGAAGTGGAGAACCTGTTTATGTTTTAAGCTTTTGCCTGATGACGTTGTTTATACTATGTTTGCGGTTCAAACACAATTTCCTTTTGCGTTTTTGGTGTGTGTCTCAAACAGTAAGTCATTTGACATTGCGATGAACACATGTGTGTGGTCGACGGGTTTTGGCTTGCTACATTGTACTGTACATGACGTGATTTTAAATAGAAGTGGCTGTCTGATCACTCGTTACGTTTATGGCTAGTCTTGTTGAAAGCAAACAAAAACTTGAATATTTTGTAACAATACAGGGTTCCATTGAGAAAAGAATGGTGGTCGTTGCCACAAGATGCTTAGAATTTCTAGCAACAGTTGCCAAAATGCGTGCATGTTCAAAGGTGTTGCTGCGTTTATATTTGTAGAATGCAACAGCAAATGTACAATTTTCTAATAATAACAATATCGATGGAAAATTTTGCCTAACTTAGATCTGTTCAAAATCTCAGCTTTATCCAAGAAACACTGAAAAAGAACAAAACTCAGAAGGCAGCATTCATTAAAATTGTTGCAACAATGCGTCTACCTGGTGAAACCACAAACAGCGAACTTCATCTATTGCCAATGTTGGGCATACCGGTATATGAGATTTTTCAGCAGAATTGGCAAAGCGGTTGGGTTGGACAGTGATAGGCAATCAAAAGATGAGCCACTATTTCTGACCCACCCTGTATGTCTTTGACAACCAGGGAGGAATGTTGAACACCGGTGCAAAAACGGCCAAATACGAGATTTGCTGAAATATTCTGACACATGAACACGAAACCTAGGATCAAAATCAAAAAGTGCCAAGCTGCCGATTTGACGTTGACAAACACGTACATTAGCACATGGAAATAAATTTAGACGCAGTAACCTCACTTTGTATGCATTTACCCTGGGGTGCAAATGAAATAAAATCAACAAATACACAAATATATTTATGCAGACTTCTTATAAGTTGCTGAAGCAAAGTACATAGTAAGCACTTCCCACTGATACATGTGTTCTCCCGCAAGAAGGTGATTGCATTGCGTCCATGGACGAACCATTGAGCGACGGACTAGCGACGGATTTCGGCAAGAAAGCCTGCTTGTGCTTATTGATAATCTCTTGGGCATTTGGCAAAGCCGAACCGGCAAACCTGGAACTCTAAAAGTGAAAGCGCATATAACTTAAAATATTCCAACTCGATTAACGCACACATTTTAGCGCGTATTAACAATGGGGGCGCGACTTTTTGCGGGTTTTCTTCTCAAACTCACTTTGTACACATGAACGAACCATTGCGCACGTGCTGTCGACCGTGTATATATTCAATTTTACATTTCGTTCCAAAACATGTGCACAAAAAATGCGTTTTTGGGATAGCACTTAGACCTCCCTACATCACATGTACAGTACATGGCCCATGTGGGGATTGTCCGTGATTTAACTATACTTTGGGCTCCGTTTTATGTACAGGGTGGGCCAAAAAAAAGTTCCATTTTCAAACTGCTGTCACTGGCTGGTGTTTCAATATTATGAGCTGAAATTTTCAGCATTGATAAAACATGTGATGCCATTTTTCTGACATAATTTTTATCCAGTTTGGTCAAGTAGATTCAGTTTTACAGCACAATGTTTAAAAATTCCCAAATTTTCAAAAAAACGGATTTTTAACCAAGAATTTCACAACGAATCATTGCTCATAGACATCCAAATCATTATCAAGGTTTGTCGTCCGGCAGCGGCTGGATGGAATTTTACGCGAAACAGGCGAGTCACTGCAGAAAAACTTTCAGATTGCTCCCACCAGATATCGCACCAGACCCGTTGTTCTGCTGTCCACTTAACCATGACGAAACTGCAGAAAACTGAAACTGAAACACTTTTTTATTCAAACCGCAGAAAAACTTTTCAAAAGAAACAAATTAACAGACAGAGCAACACAGAAAACAAAAAGTCAACTGAACAATTCTTTCTGTCGCAGTCGCATGGCTGCTGACTCGAGTCCGTTGTGAAACATCAGAATTTCGCTCGAGGTGCTCAAATGCAATTTAAGTGTGAGACCTTTCCACTCTGAGCGCATGATTTGAACTATCACGGGTATTCAAAAAGACCCATTTGTCACCTTCGCAACAGTTTCAAAATTGAATCACGCATCTTGATACTAATTTTTTCTTGCACTCATTTCAGTCAATTTGTTGATTTTTCGAGCTTTTTAGAAAATTTGCCACAGTGAGCGCTAGGAATTATATATCGGAAAAAAAATTTGTCAGTAAAATGGCAACACATGTTTTATCAGTACTGAAAATTTCAGCTCATAATATTGAAGCACCAGCCAGTGACAGCAGTTTGAAAATGGAACCTTTTTTTGGCCCACCCTGTACTTTTAAGCAGAAATAGTTGTTTCTGTTCACGTTTTCGTTTTTTGACTCACGGTTTTACAGAAACCGTATTAGATGGCATACAACAATAACAGCATTCAGTTTTGAAACATTTGATAATTTTTAAGAAATACAATGTAAGATTTAACCATCTAACCATCTACAAGATCTAAGCAACACTTCATTTCACAGGTGCCTACATATGTACAAATTATATGCATGCGCATTTACATGTCCAACATGAGTAAAAACATATGTGACCGTTTGTACGCCTATAAATCAACTCGAGCTAATTGTCAATGTTCAAAAGAAGTTGAAGAGATCGTTTGTGAAATGTTCGTTTCATAGGTCCACTTTGGATATTCCTGATATCATATCCTGTACGGTGCACATGTTTATGTTCGCAAAATTATGCCATTTTTCTCTTTTAATAAGGAGAAAAATTGTCCGAACCTTCCAGGCACAGAAACTAAGCTACAGCTGGGTACAGGACAGGTAAAACACGCTTACGAAGTAAGCATTTTTTCTTTTTCTCTGCGTGCTTTAGCATGAAGTAACACTCTTTTTCTTAGCACGTCACAAAAGATCAAGTTGGTATATTTATTTTTCTGGTCTCGTCACTGGGTGTGGAGTAACATGTTTTTTCTCTCTGGTTCGGTTTGTTGCACTCGAGTGACACAGCGAGTTGATAAATCGCGTAGGCTCGAAAATTCGTAACGGATACACTGGATTTAATTCAGTTTTGATGCCGCTCCTCTCAACCAATCACCAATTATAACGAAAGTTGATTAAGTTTTTCGACGGAATTCACTTTTATTGCTATGGACTGTAAAAGTTTATGAGATGCGTGTATATGAAGTTGACCGGATTGTACCATGGTAGGTTGAAGACATAAATACATAGGGATATCTTTGTGAGTTCAATTAGGTTCCGATATACGTTTGAAAGGTCAAGCCTGTATTAGCCAGTATAAGCCAGTATTAGTAAAGCCATATTTCAGATTACGAAGAAACGGAAAATTAAAAGAAATTATTAGACGTAGGTCTTTCGATTCCGCAAGTTGTCGAAGGGCGCACAAATTGAAATGCACATGAAACTGAAAAAAGCGAAGTCATCTTGTTAAAACTCTGTATTTTATTGAAACACCATTTTCGGAACATATTTATCATACAAATATGTATCTTGTTAACGTTGCACAAGGTTTGTTTAAAGTTGTTAATCTCATTCTATATGAATGACGGTTGGGTATGTGTATGCATTATGAAACCAGCTGTAAGCCAGACGATGCAAGGCAAAAAAGTCACAAAAAACCGCACAAACAACTCATTCTAATGGTGTCCACATGAAAACAAAACCGCATAAATAGTGTGAGACTCATGTGAGCATTATTTATAGATTGCTGTAGCGGTAAACTTTAACATGTGTTTGTTGTATACTTTAAGACCCAAACAAATGAAGTTGAAATTTGAAATTGTCTTAAATAATATACAAACGTACATACCGGTACATGTGTAAATCGCTTGGAGAACAAAATTCAAGTAATGTACATTACTATCACGGTTCTAAATGATATTATGTTAAGGTTAAAATAACTTGTTTGCTCTCAACACAAGAAATCTATGCATTTCATTGCTTGTATTCAGAAAGCTCAAACACACACTGGTACCAGGAAACTAAAGGATTGCACTGGAGGCCAGTTCCAGTATGTAGTCAACATGCAGCTGTACCTAAAGTAAGAAAAAGTGTCAAACAAAATTTGAATATCACAGTTTCCGAAACATATTTAAGCACATACATAAATTGCATGTACTTATTTATGTAACACCGCAAAACTACTTCAACTTGCATCAAAATAACTTTTTGGGTAATAATTTTTAACGATACCGGACACACGGATGAATAAAAAGTTGCATGATTTTATTAACTTTAGCTGTGTTACCTAAGTGTAACGAAGAAGGAGTGCAGAAACAAACATTGTATAATTTCTGTTTAATTTTCATGGCCATAGCTGTTTACATGTTCATGTACTTTTACGGACAAAATGATCATTCCGACGTCAATCCTATTTTGCTGCAGATAACATGAAAACCAGAAGCTGAACACAAGAACCAGGTTTGTTGTTTTAAACAAAGGAACAAAACCGATGTGATCTGGCTTCAATAATGCGGCCTTGGGCAGTTCCGGTCCAGTCTCTGGCAAACCGGGGCACACCAACTTTTTGCCCGTTCAAGCTATGTTGAGCACGCTACCTATATCTGCGTGGGGTAGATCGTATCGAGACCTACAGTTACAAACCATGATCAATCGAAAAATGTATGCGAAGCATCCACAAGCACACACAACAACACGCATAATCGCATAAATTATTTCATCTTTCTTTCAAAGATGGTTTTCATAAAACTTCGCATGTTTGGTATATTTTCATGTATACCGTGCCGACAGTAGAGAGTTTTGGAACTTTTTGTGTACGGACATTCATTTATCATGCTCCGTGGGTGTGTACCAACTTTTGCAAGTACTAGCATTCACGACACGAGACACATAACTGTTTTTTTACCGTAGTCGATGTTTTGTCTCTCCCTGCCTTTGTTTAGACACCACACATACTGTACAGTCTCCAATTTGAAGAGTAAAGATGATAAGGTTTAGCTTTACAGATACCTGGTTTTCTAAAACTTTCGTCGGCTACCCGCCATAACATTTGTGAGAGCGAAGTGTTAGGAGAAAAATACGACAGAAACTGTAATCTACACGAAGTCGAGTTTTCACAGTAGTTACAAGTTGTTTCTGCAGCCGCAGAGGGGTAGCGCACTCAGTTTAGCGTGATCAGTCTGTCTGCACGTCTAACAGTGAAAAGGCACAAAAAGATCACAAAACAATCATAAAAGTGGAACAAAAGAAAACATATTGCAGAAGATCCAATATGACCTATTTTTTTAATCGTGTCCCACTGAAATGACGTTATGTGCCGCCAAACATGCGCTTGCCGTTCACAGCAAACCAGACTTTCCGTTTAAGCCGATTTCTTCCCGTAAACAAATGGTGAATGTCGAATCAATCACACCAAACTGACATTTTAGTGCCTGTACTTTGACAAACGGGCGTTTTTAAAGCTAATTACGTCATTTTAGTCCGGACACGTTTGAATAAATCCACAATACATAAAACTAAAGCAAGCCGTATATTAAGATGGCGACTTTGGCGTGCTGGTGGTGGTGGCAGGTTGGTGCACCGGCAATTTTGTGGTCACTGTTCGAGGCTTTTTTACCCAAATTATGTCCATCGGTGTTTCACGGGCTAAATCTATGGCGGCTCCGTTCATCTTCTGTGCAACGTAGCCCAGTTCGTCAAAGATGCGCAGCATGTCCTGTTTGCATTGTTCGGCCACACCGCGGATGAAACCCCACTCCATCAGTACGTAGGGGACGTTGAAGGTCTGGAACGAGCAAAAGGGGCAAAAAACCGTCGAAGGTTGGTGTTTTGAGTTTTGAAAAGTACGGAATCCAAAAATAGAATTAAAATTGAAAAAAATAATAGAAAAATCTTGACACCAGGTGTTTTGTGGTGTCTCTCACCTCAAAAAACTGCTTGCCACCGCGTATAACGTAACATTCGTGTTGTTCCACATCAATTTTCAAAATTACATCCTTCGTCTTGATGAATGGCGCCAAATCGTTCAGGAGGATTGTTCGTATTTCAAACTTGAACTTCGACTCGGCTTTGTTATTCTGCATGATGTACGTGTGGCCTGAAAACAGCAATATTGTTTCGGGTTTTGTTTAGTTTCAAATTTGCAAAATTGTTATGCAGTCGAAATCGATTAGTGTGTTAGATTTTCCTGACATCACAGAAAAAATGCTTACGTAAACACTAAAGCTGAGGCAAGCTGTGACCCAGGTTCAAACAACAGCAAAAGCACAAAACTAGAAAACAAAAAAGCACTAATAAAATAGAACAGTATCTCCAGCAGATGTACAAATTCCAAGAACTGTTTGTCAAAAAAATTGATTTTTACCCAATTTTATTGCTGACCTAAATTTCGGTCGTTCTTGCTCATCGTCACCGTCGTCCGCTGGTCGGAGACCGCGTACGGTAGCAAAGTGAAACGGTCCGTGAAATTGTTCATCAGGACCGCTTTATGGAGGTGCGGCCAGTTTTCTACTGACGGCTCGACGGCCACGACGGGACGGCCAAGTGCGGCCGCGAAAAGTGCGTGCATGCCGAGGTTGGCGCCGAGGTCAACGAAGGTCGATTGCGGGAACGCTGAATGCGTTTTTTTCGAACTGATTATAATGTTCCAGATTTACAAAAGTATACTCGTTTAGTTCCGAAGTTTACAAAATTATCAGGAGTACGTTTAGTCTTACTAAACGGTTAGTTTTACTGTCGCAGGTTACTTGTGCTACTTTCAATGCGGAGAACTTAACTTCACATCGTGCGTGGGGAGGATAGTACAATGGAGGCAAAAACGATTGCACTGCAAACAATCTGGCGTTTTCACCGGCGTTTTTGAGCAGGATAAAATATGGTGAAAGCCAGCGGGTTAGTTTGAAAACAACAACAGCAAAAATTATAGTGTCGTGCCATGCAAAAAAGCTCCATGCTCTCTGATCAGTTGCAACATCTGACACACTTTCGAGTTTTGTTTGTGTGTTTGGCCGTTTTGACTGCGGCAGCTGACCGAAAACCAACCACACAGCTGCTAGGGACGGATGGACAAAAACCCACACACACAGACCGCGACAGTAACCAGCGATCAGTTGACTCAGTCCGGCCTCCCAGTTGCCCTGTTTCGCAATTGAGCCCGAAACGAAGACGTCGCTCGTCGTCGGATGCACGCAGATCATGAAACTCGGCCGCAGATTCGCGGGACGACACGCGATTTGGTGAGCGCGCTGCTCGACGAACGGCACCGTGAAATTGTAGACCGCAATCGACGGATCACGGTCGACCGGCCGAACACCGTTCTGCTCATGAAACGTGTCTGTGAGCGCGGTTTGCAATTTGGAACCGCTGAAACGGGAGAGGTTCTTTTGTTGCGCATCAAGTTATCGCATTACAAGTTTACCAAACAACTTGATTGAAACTTTTGGGAGCGAAGACATAGTGTGTTGAGAGTGCGGGACGTGACCTTTCTAGGGTACTAGTTAGTGTGGTGCGAAGCAGTTTGATGTTCAAAAGTAAAGTGCAAACACAAAGAAAAGTGTTTTTCTGTGCAAAGAAAAGAAAACATCGGCCAGTCACACGCAACTGCAGTCACATTGAACGAATAAAGAACAAGGGTACATATTAAAAAACAAGCTAGCAAAACATGAAACAAAAGACAGAAGAAGATAAAGTCTGTCATTCTTACAAGTGCGTAGACCCTAACCTGCCAGATGAGTGAGTGAGTCCTAATTCCTAGTCTAAATGCTCTCTCTGACAGGCTCCAACAAACAGAGACTACTACGCATGTACCAACGAAACAGTTGGCCAGTTTTCCATTGATATGCTGCTCCCAGATGCCAGTTCTGTTGATGTCAGCAGAGATGAATTGATCGATTTCGATATCGTGTAGGCAAACGAAGAACGGCGTTTTCGCCGACGTACGGCGAGTTTTTCGACAGTTCATTTTTGGCCAGTGCTCTATGGGCTTTGGTGGTTTCAAAACATCTCGAAAAGTAGCTTCAATGGTTTCGAGCAGTTGCAGAATAACGTCAACTTTCAAGACTCTCATAAGAGTATATCATCAAGAATATGTCTCGCCGCGTTGCCTGTTTTTTTGTTGCTTCTGGTCATCATACTAGCATTTTGACCCGTGCCTACTGCCTGGGTTGGAAATGCGTTTGATTTTGACGTTGAGGTACTTCAAGGAAAATTCTCTGCATGTGGCTTCAGTAACTCATTTAGACGCTTTTCTAAGTTGTAAACTTTTGCATTTTGAAAGAAACCTTCCTTCCAGCATAAAAAAAGGATTTTCTGAATCCACCCAGCCCTGGCACGGCGGACGACAGATTATAGCTGGCAATGATCAGTATGACGTCACTGAGTACAGGGTGTTTTAGGAAGAACCGAATTTCTGCATTCGTGCGGCTCTTACTGTCAGCAGCAGTACGATTTCGTTTCAAGACCTCAAGTCGCTCTGTCAATGCCTGAAAGCTGAAAAAAGGTTGATGAACGAGGAAAAGTTTGTTTCTGATAGAAAACGATGAAAAGAAGAGTTAAAAGCGCATGTGCACTAGCTTTTTTAAAAATCATAGTGATGTTTTTTTGCTCCCGTTCGAATGTAAAGCAAACGAAATAAGCAAGCGTCAGTATACGATACGTTCACAATTTACAGTACCGACCAAGCAATAACGACAGCAAAAGTTCATTTTCTGTGATTAGAAACGGCCTTTTTACCTTTTTATGCCGACGTTAACAATGGTCAATTTTTGCCTGGAGTTTTTTTTGCTTTCTTTTAGAAATTCTCATTTGGCATGTTGCCTCAAATTTTCTTTACCCTTATGTGTTTATCATGACACAATGAAACCAAGCGCGCTTATGAGAGAGACACGCTTACCACTTTTAGTGTCACAGTCCAAAAAAACTGCAATGAGGGCTTCAAGTATCCAAAAATTAATTCCCTAATCCATTCATATTAGAGATTCATATCCAAGAGCTGTGAGTTGCTCTTGGATAAGTAAAAGCTGTTTTTAGAGTGTAACGCAACAAATGTGCACGCAATGTTACGAGAACAAGTTTTAGTAGCAATTATTGTCACCTACATGTATAACTGGAAAGTAGCTTATTGGTGATGCCACGTTTGTCTTGACAGTCCTGACAAGCAAACTTTGTGGAAAACTAACCTCAAATTGTAGATTTCTGTCAACTTTGGTGACCACTCCGCTATTCGGTTACGATACGCTAACAAATTATAGGCCGCACCAAGTAGAATCACAAACGAAAGCGCGTTGATGAGCCGTGTTTTTGCAGCGGTAGAAGTCATTATTTCTAGGACTGAATGTTTTTATTATTTTCACGGTTGGTTTTTTACATTCTCACATACAATTGATTTATTGATTGATTGATTTTATTCCATCGGTTTGCTCATTTTATTCGTATCTAAAAATGCGAAAGACGCATATAAAAGGTAGAATATGGATTTGTCTAATCAGTGATCTTTTACGATAGTATTCTCACTTTTACATGAGCCCGAAATGTTGGACAAAACTCACAATTCGTTGGGCATATTCACGTTTTTAATTATCTATATTTATGAATAATTTGCCAACAGTGGACGATTAATGAGTGATAGACATTCGCACTTCGCACCTGAAGTTGGCACGGTGGATCAAACATGTATGTGCACGTTTTGTTGTTATTTTCGGATCTGTTGCACAGTTCAGTTTGCAGCTTCGCAGTATATAATGAATATAGAGCCGTTTCGCGCATTTTCAGGTGGCAGGTTTTTGGGAAGTGGATATAGAGGAAAAATTATGGCTCGGTATAACAACTGGCTGTAACTGATACGTTACACGTCACAAGTACGGCGTTTATGAACGTTTGAAAACAGAATAAAGTCTAATTTAATTGCTAAAAATTTCAGCTCAAAAGAGTGAGGGACAAGTGAGAAAACCTGTCTGACAGTTTTGTGTAAGCGTAATACAAATGTAGTGCCGTGCCATTTTCGCACATTTCTAGGGGGTGTGGTTGGCTGAACGCACAGTGTACAGTTGAACTGATTAGTCGACCGAGCGGAGGCTGCTCACATTCCGCACCCTTCTTTTTTCGTGGATCTGGATTCTTTTAAAACGCGTTTCTTTTGAATTTCCAGCATTCATTTCATGCTAAAAATAAACTCAAAGGTTAGCGACCGCAAAATTCAGAAAACTTTTATTCAACAGCTCAAGATGCATTTTTGTTGTTTGACAACAACGATGACGTCGTCGGTTAATTTTTGCATGTGAACTGAAAGATAAAAGCCTGAAAGGAGGCGCTGTGTATGGTTTGCTGCGTGCACCAAATGAATGGATACAGCAGCTGACAAAAAATAACTTGAAAACGGTCAACATGAAGGATGAAAGCAAAGTCGTCGGCAAAGTTATTTTGGAAATTTAGCGCGAACGACCAATGGTCCATATTATGCCGGCATCTGCTGTCCGCTTCGCTCGCGAATGGGCATGATCAAATTGTTGTAATTCAGTATATATCTTATAATTGTTGCACGCAATGGTTGGAGTGCAAAAGCAATAAGACGCACACATGTTTCTGATTTACAAAAAACAAAAACAAAAAACAACGCGAAAGCTAGTTACAGCATGTTTCTTTAAATCTGTCACCATTTTCGACAGAGGACGCAAGAGAAGAAAAAAATTGAAATCGGTTTGACAAAAGATACGTTTTTTATTTTAACCAAACCTAATCTCAGTTTATTGTTTTTTAATTTAAAGTTTCGCGTGCTATAGAAAAAAATCTGACGCATTTGAAGAAACATACTGTATATACAAGTACATCCCATTTCAATTCATTTTCTTGGTTGTGCCGGAATTAGGAGTTGAATGGTTTGGATGAAAATTCCAATAAATGGCTATACATTGTAGTTAGACTGAAAGTGTCTCGCAATTTTGGATGCAACGATGTAGGCAGTTTTTGCGTGGCTCAGGTTAGCAAACATACCACTGTTAGCATCAACATGTGGCTTGGAAACTGAACAATGTACCAAACGAGCTATTATTGGCATGTAATGTGGCAGTAAATATATTGCTTTGTGATTATACAATAATATTGATTATTGAAGGCTTTTGAGCATCGTTCATTTTGTGTGTTTCAGCAGTAAGCACCGTAGGTGTTTGCTGTAAGCACCGTTGAATCTGTGTTCGCTCAGTTTTCCAACGGCGGAACACCAACACACGCCTCGAAACTCGAACAACACTCGAAACTCGGAGTAACCTTTGCCTTTGTCACGTACTTGACACTATTGAGTTCAAGCTCAGCGCCAAAACTCAGCTCGAAACAAGAAATAATGCACAAAACCAACAAAAAAGCTGAGGTATGAATGATAGATAGGGTTTATTGTTTGTAAAGCTTGTAAAAGAAAACAATGTGAAACAGTGAACAGTGCCCTTTCTAAACTCAACTCAACTCAACTGAACTGAACTTAACTCAACTGATAACCGCTGCTTGACATACATGAAGTTCGCTGTTTGCGGTTTCGTTTGTATTGCGGTATCACATGTATTCTGCTGCATAATATGAGTTTTGTTTGATATTTCGACATAAGGACAATTTAGGTACAGTATAGCATTTTTTTCGAATGTGCTTGAGCAAACAGCATCGAAGATGAAAACCTTTTTTTTCAAAACAAAAGTCGGGAGAGGCCGAGAGGTACTGTGGGGTACCGAAGAATTTTAGGGGTAGGTGATGCGATGCATGCAAGGGGTGCTACTAGTACTGTATCTGTTTTTCGAGGGTAAACACCCCTTCTCTTCACGAAAGACAACATTTTTTGCCTTGTTAGTAAAAAAACACCAGGAGATCTAAAAAATACGTGTCAATTCTTGATTTCTAGACCCGTTTTTGCATGTTTACAAGACAGGGACGCCGGCAAGTCGCTGAAGTGGGTAAGGTGTGGACATCCACGGAACTGGTGGCGGTCATATTGAGCGGTCTGATCTGTTCTTATTGATTGTGACTAGAGAGTAGGCCCCTCACTCCGCCATCATGCGTGGTTTTAGGCACCGAAATGACGTCACTGACATTCGTTCCGTCATATTTGCTTCCTCAGACCACAACTCGAGCTGATTTTTCACGAATGGATCACGACAGGTGCATGCTGTAGACAGACCTCACATGACTTCATATCGATCGGGGCGCTCGACTATATAAACAGTCTGACTTTCTAAAGTTTGTTTACGATGAAGCTTGCAGTTCCTGCATACCGGAAATAAATACACGAGTCGTTATTGCTTGTTTTTTAGACACGGATTTGTTGTTACGGTGACGAATGACACTAAAAATCTAGTTTCGATGGACAGTAGACGTTGTCGAAACAGTGTTTTATGGTGAGCCGATCAAAGTTTGAAGGTTCATTCATACATGACATTGGCATATGCATGCCCTTACGGTGGTTTACGCAGGTATGGCCGTCAAATAAAATAACGCGCCGGTTATAATGATTTCAGATTTTCCGCTCGTTATCATGGTTTACGTTCGTTGGTTCCACTTTATTTGGCAGGATTGTTTTTTTTTGTTATGCGATAATTTCTGGCCGGAAGTAGTTCTGATGAACTGCCCAATATAAAAAATGAAACGCACGTCCAATGCCAACGCGTCTACTCAGCATTAAGTGAAACAGAAGAAAACAGGAAACCAAGGAAAACAAAAACACAAAAACATGTGGTGCGAGAAATAAGAATAATAGCAAAGTTGAACCATGGGGAATGGCATAGAATAATGGAGTGACAAAAGGCGTATGTTATTAGCACAAAACGGATATCAGCGCAGGCAAGACTGGATAAAGTCAGCTACAGTGTCCAACTCTATAACATATTCAACTAACTGATTGGTTGGTGGTTACGTGAAGCATGGCTTCTGTGCAAACCCAACTCCGCCTCCACAGCAGTCCATGCACAGATTGAATTCATTAACCAATAAGCTTTTAGTTGGATATGTTAGTTAGTTAGACTGTAGTCGATTGCTAAATGCAACCGTGCACGAAAATCACGAGCGGAACGTTTCACGATCGAGCGCGCAAAGAAAATCGTCGCCGTAGAGAGCGGCCAAACGGAGCAGAGCCCTCGAGTCACCGATTCCGGTGTGTTGTCCGGCGTACCCGCTTCCACGGCCGTAATAACTTTGCCACAGGCGCAATTGACTCATTCGATAGGCGTCGTGCCACATTGGTCCACTGAAACAAGACGAAGATCAAAGACTTATGTATGACTGCTCTTGTTAAGCGTGGCCGTCGGTTCCAAATTAGGATGGCAAAGCTGATCACAGTTTCATACTATTTCTTCTTTTGAAATCGAGTTTTGAATTTCAAATGACGATTCCGTCGAGCGAACGAACATGTGTCATCGGGTTGTTCACCTGAAAAGAATTTTTGATTCTCGATTAAATGTTGTCGATTTCTTTGCAAGTTATTGTTTGCAGACGTCTACCAAAATCTGTTTTATGCATGATGCTTCAATTTAAAGTGGCCGCAGTTACTCAACCGTATCTGAGAATTCAGAGTCACTTGACCAGTTTTGAAATCCCGCGTCAAGCTATATAAACTGCTCACAAATGCTATATGCTCGCATTGAGTCGCAGAACCAAAGTAAAATATAATAAGTCAAAATCGCTTTACGATTGTGACGTTAATAACACACCGTTTTTGCACAGTTCTCGATAGCATTCGTCAAGCATCATGAACACGAGCATCGAATCAAGCAACCAAGGCGCATACGGTCGATACGAAAGCAAGTTTTGCGTGGCAGTGTGCAAAAGGCGAAAATCGAACGAAGCGCCTGAGAAAACAAAAAGCAGCCTTTTTGAATTAGAAAAGTAAAAAAAGATACTCAAAAAATAAAAGTTACCATTTTGCGCAATTAGGCACAACGGCTGTGGTTGGCTGCGCAGAAAGTCGATGAAATGCGGCCAAACTTCGTCAATCGTTGGACACGACTCAAGGAATTCACGTGTCAGTCCTGAAAAACGCCCCATAATAATAAACAACAAAAACCGACAATTCAATGATGCAAGCATTTCGTAAGAAAATTGAAAAAAACTAGCCAGTCATTTCTGAGACCGAGCGCTCCGGCCAGACAGGGGTTGCATATTCTTTCCAGCAACTCTCGTCCACTTCTGGGTTTATAGACATTTTGAATTCTTTGACAAGCGACCAGTCATGCTCTTCCTTGCCCATCATGACAAAGTATTCTCGAAAATCTTTGACTGAAACCGCGATCGCCCCGATTTGTGTTATTTTTGGATCGCTGAAGTTGCATGGAGGTATCGCCAGACTAGCCTGTAAAGAGTTTTCAAAATCATACAAAAGTAATCCAACAGTGCAGAAAGTAAAATATTTACAACACTAAAACTACATCAAGAAATACGGCAAAAAAATAAAATAACTTTCCATTGCTCAATCTACCTGATAGATTTGATTGCCAGCTTGCACACCTTCCTTAGATCGGTTGGCCCAGGTGCTGAAAAGACCAGTTGACTCAAGATCAAAAAAGCAAAGAGTTTTGATCTTGCGCTGTCCGCTTTGTGAAGCTTGGTTGTGTTTGAATTCATTCTGAAAAGTTAGATTTTTTGTCGAAAAGTTTGATTAGTTCTGTATTCAGTTTCATGAATCAACAACACAAAACCAAAAGCAAGGAAAACGATAAAAACCCAACAAACCGAGATCTGTTTCAAATTCATCATTGAATGATGAGCAAATTTCGTCTGTCTGTCAGTGTCATCGGAACTTTCTTTTGAACGTGGTTGGTCAAGTTTCGCAAATTTACGCGCGCTCTCCATTGTTTTGCTCAGTTTTACCTTTAAACAGCAGCTACTTTAAGAAATCGTTTCAGCAAAAAAGAGTATTTTTCATAATACGGGTAATTCGCTGCTTCTGTTTGGTCCCATTGTCTTGATTGATTTTTTTGTTTGTTTCAAGCGCCTGAAGGTGAAACATTGTGTTAGTGGTTTTTCGCGTGTCCACCTTGCTGAATCAAGTTAGTGTAGCTCCAATTTGATTTTAGGGCTGGTGTCGTTGCTTGCGTTTATGCGCATTGAAGTTTGTGGAAATGCAAACACAAGCAACATGATACGGCACTCTGTTGAAACACCTGGTTATCCGTGCGACCTTGAATACGTTTCTGCCTAATATTTTTCGCTGTGAATAACAGCATGGCATTTGTTGTGTAGCGTGTAAACTGCTGAGATGTAGGGTTAGTTGCCAATATTGATGAATCAGCATTAAGCTTGGAAAATGTTTACTACAGTATAGCTGATTGAATAAAGCACTCTCCTTGTCTTTTCAGTATGGGTGAAACAAAAATTAATTGGAAAAAAGCACGTAAAATGTGACCCACAATTGGGTTTCTGAGCGTCTCTTATTTTTTCAAATTTCGCGCGTTCTTTGCACGGTTAGGTTCGCATGGGGTATGGTCGCATACCCAAATATTAATACCTACACCCGGAAGCCGCACATTCTCCAAGGGACCAAAAATTTGACATTTGAGCTTTTTTTTGTATACAACCCCAACGCGTTAGTGTTTCCGTGAGTCATGCAAAGAAACAAGAAACGACACAGCTAGCTTGTAGTTGATAAATACACAAATGGTTGCATAGCGACGAGCACGAATGTCAAAGCTAAAAAATTGAATTTTCAGCGAATACAGTTTTGCTCATCTGATTTTTTTGAACCAATTTAAAATTAGGGTTAACTGAAAACGTATTAAAAACCAGGTAACAAAAGGTTGTACCGAACTTTGAATGAAAATCAAGCAACAAGTTTCTGTTCGCTCAGTCAACTTTGAAACAAACCACTCTGATACATGTACATAAAAGTGGCAACTGGGGTTCTGTCAAAGAAGGAAGACAAAAAAAGATGCTTCGCTCGTTCACAGCGTCCGGCTACAGCTGGTGTGAACCAGACTACACGACCAGCAGCAGTATTGCTGAATTTGCTAATTCGGTGAGCCGTTTTTACAGACGCTCTAACCGAATTTACCGTTCGTTTAATTAGCAATTGAGTTTTTGCAGTCAAAAATGCAAATACTTCACGTCTCGTTTGTCTAAAAACGACAACAGTCAGCAAAAAATCACAATTTTTATCAGCTATCAGCAGTCCCGATCATTTTCGTCCCGCTAATCACGGGCCTGACAGCGCGCCGTTATTTCCGGCACTATCAAGAGGCGATTGTCCCGTTGCTGCTCGTCTCGTGGGTTGGAGTGGCATCGTTTCTCTATCACGCGACGCTGAACTTGTTTGGTACGAGCTTATAAAATATTTGCAGGGAGGAAATCAGAAAAAACATTTTGTTTCGTTTCGACCTCTCTCCGTTTCTCTTTTGTTTCACGCAAAACAGGTTTTGGTGTCCCGTGTCCTGTCTGTTTGCCTGAGTGTTCTTTTCCGCGTGGCTGCGCCGAGTGGACTCCTGAAAATCATCGGTGGCAGAGAAACACCGCACTCTGCGTTTTAGGTCGCTTTTATTTTTGAGACACGAACACCGGGGCGGACAGGAGGAGACCGGACATTTGTTCGGTCATCATTTTAGCGTATGCACAATGATAATTTTGCCAGTTTTTTGTCAGCACATGGAAAACCCAACGTTTTCAGCACAAATTCTCGACGAGTTATCGATATTGTGGCTGGTCACCACAGTGTTCCTCGTAGTCACACCGCAGCTGTCATGTGTTCCGAAAGGGCTACGCAAAAATTGGTGAACCAACGTTTTCGCTTTTGTGGCGATGAGAAATGCCACATTATTATCATATTTGTCACGGAGATTTTGTTTCCCAAGTCCGCGATTGAAAACTCCATGTTAAGCGGCATTCATGAAGCAGTAAGAAGTGACGCGTAGCTGTGTTAAAACATAGCAGCGCGGTCATTAAATACTGCTTCATGAATACAGCATTATTCCCATTCGCTTGCAGGCCCAACATTCGTCGTTTACTGCTTGCATTCACGGTGCTCTCCAGTTGCCTGGCGTTCATGGCGCCTGCGTTCAACGCATTCGCCCTGATGACCACCGCAGTGCCGGTGCTGTACGTCATGGTGAACGAAGCAAAAAGGTGAATAATGTGCTACAGTTGAACACTAAATTATACGCAATCAGCTGAATGGTTGACATTGTATTAATGACGATCTTTTATCGATTTTCGAATTGGCGACGAAATCTTCATCCGCTGCGTCACGCGCATCTTTCTGCTGTGGCTGCTTTCGATGACGTGCTGGATTATCGATCGATCCGCCTGCGATGCACTGCTGCGATTCGGTAAACCGGAAAATTTTGCATGTTTGAAAAAAATCAAAAAAGCTTCTATTGAAAAGCGTTAAAACGTTTTTTTTGATGAAAACAACTTTTGAATAAAAAACAAAATCCGAGCTGAATTTACTGGTGAACCCGGCGTACGATTCTAACATTTTTTTGTTTTTTGTTTCTGTTTGTTTGTTTTGTTCGTTTAGTGTCCTTGTTCGACCACCTGCAGGCATTCCGTACATGCACGCGCTGTTCCACTTGATCGCCGCAGCAGCACTCCACTTGGTGACCGTCTGCTTCGTCTATTTGGACGCGCGAAATCGTCCGATCACTGGTCGGTCAACGGTGATCGATCACTGTTGCTGCGATGTCGTGCCGTACGTCACGGTGACACGACGATTGTACGCCTGTTGAATGCGTGTTTGTTTGTTTTTTTGGTTTTTTGTTATGGCAATGGATTCTGAATAAGTTTTCTTGACTATGTTTTTTAATTATTATAATTTTTAACTTAATTTTAATAGTGTTTCAGTTCATTCAATTTTGAATACTATGAGCTGAACAGTAAGTGAAAAGCTGAACAATTGGCTGTCGGCGATAGGGAACGTTTTGTATAATCATCACTCCAAATACATTTTTGTAAGACATTGCTGCAACGTTCTTCTTTTCAGACAGTGTGTTATCCTGTATTGATTTACCTTACCACACTCCGTGTCAAGCCAAACACTTTGTTTTTGCTGCAGTTTCAATGTCCAATTGACTTCGGTTAAAAACCTCATTGTTGTGTTCTCTATGTTTCTTTTCAACGCTGGCTCCTTCTCCGTTTCAGTCAAATCGTCGTGATTTGCATGTTTTTACTCGCTATTTTGTATGGTTCTGAAAGTTGGAATCCAAACGTGGTTTGTCCAAAACTGACTATGCGACTGAATTTTCATTTCTGGCAACCAAATATTCGAGTTCTTCGAATTCTGCTGGTATTTGCGCTCATATTCGTAGCTGTGATACTGATCTACTGTGAACGATATCTTTCAAATAAAGCCCTTCAATCGCAACACTGTCAATTGTCGTTACTAAATCGTCTGTCTCGATTTCAAACGAACAACAGTGGTAAAAATGAAGAAATTCAAAAAAATGACGGCTTTGTGGATAATAACAATGACATAACGAGGAATGAAAATTACCCGAAAATCACAACAGCGGAAGTCAGAACAACGATAAAAAATGGCTTTTCAAGACCAGTGCATGGCTTTTCGCTACCGAACCGCATGCAATGCTGCCCAATTTGCACCATTTGCAGATTATCAGCATGACATTGATCGGGCAGTTTATTTGCAGCGGTATCATCAATATATGTTCAGAAAAAAACTCCAGAAAAACAAGTATCGTCAACTCATAAAATCGCTTTTTGAGGATTGCTTTGCACTGAGAAACACGGCTGCTAAATTGTTCATGAAACTGGCTATTAAAGTATCTAGATAGCTATTGTAAGCACGTTCACGTGCTATAAAACTAGTAACGCTGTTTAATAACCGCTTCACTTGTCATTTTTGTAGGCAGTTTTCACCGAGCCCAAAACTCTCTCCATCAGTGTTTTCACTATTTTTTATTTCTCAATGAAAAGTCCTGCACATGTCTGGTGGTCGTTCTTGATTGGTCGGAACGAAATTTGCCCGACCAATGGGCGTACAGCGTGCAACCAAGATGCTCAGCGTCTCAGCAGAGTTGCACGTTCACGAATGACATCGCGCTGCGTGACACGGCGACCGCCTGGCTGGTTGACTGTCGAAACGTGTCCAGTTTTTCGCAAAAACTTCAGCAGACTGAAAAACGGCGAAACTCCAAAAATTCTGATCGGCAACTGGCAATTTTCCACTGTGATCAGCCGCCAACGAAGGTCGAGGAAAACGTTCGAGCGATTTCGCGACTGCTCGGCGATGCGTTTTTCAACATGACCGTAACTTACGGTCGGTCGGCGACCGTGCGAATTACGGCCGCGGCACTGCAGGAAATCGGTAGAAGACCGTCGGTCTTTTTATTGGACGATTTATTGTTGTGTTTATGAGCATAAGCTAGCGGAGCCTCAAAGTGAACTCCCAACAGATACCCTGAAAACGAGGTCGCCAGCCACCAACAGATGTGGTCAAAAAATGGTAAGAAAACTTGTTGGAGCGGTGCACCACGCCTCGATGATAATCAGTGGTGCCCGTAAGGCTGAATATTTTACCATGATTATTTTTGGGGCCAATCCTCATTTTCGAGATGTATCTCATTTGGGGCATCGGTTGGGAGTTGGGAGCTCATTTGGTGCATCATGTTGGAACAGTTCAGAAAAGTGATGCAGCCGCAGCCTGCAACTACAGGTGCAGTCTGAGTTCCATACAATGTACATCTACGGTTTTTCCCGTACAGATGACGAACTCGGTGCAGCGGAATTGGAGAGTGTGAAAATGGCGCTTTTTGAAAAAGACCGCCAGGCGGCTTGGTTGCCCTCCGAATGCAAAATGGCAACCGAACAATACGTCAGACAGTTGGCAGAGTATTTTGCGATTGACATCTTCGGTAAATTAGATAGTTTGAATTTTTGGTTTTGTTCGCTGGCTTTTACCGGTCTTTCAGTTTTTTTTTATTGGAGGCACGACAGCACAAGCTTGCAGCAAAATTAAATATTGCACAATGGGGTATATACGACGGAAGGCGAGAGCCTCCTTTTCGGTCGACCAATCATCTGACTGTCTATGATTTACGAGTAGACTGTACTAAATCAGTCGGCACGCCAGATCTAAACTTCAGGAAACTGTGGTTCGAACAACCTGCCCTGCGATCAACCTATGGACCTCAACGTGGCGATGAGTGACAAAATTCGACCAATGGCTTCAACACTGTCCACGATCAACGACGATAGCAACGTGAAGTGCAACAATTTACTGTCCGTTCACTACCATTTTTTAATCGCATTCGAGGATAGCACATGCGCCGACTTTGTTTCTGACCAGCTGTACCGCGCGCTCAGTCACGAACTTGTGCCTCTGGTGGTGGTGAGGGCAACCGCAAAGAAATTTGCACCTCCGGACAGTTTCATTGCGGCGGATGATTTTCGATCGGCTAAACAGGGCCCAGTGGTGGAAAATCTGCACTTTTTGCATTAAAAAATTGAAATTCATGATGTGGGCTTGAATGCCACACCTGAACTTGTTCCATCAAAAACAGAAAATGAAACAGCGCATTCAAGCTTTTAATCAAAATGCAAAGCTAGCGTTGTTACCATAAAATTGGCAAAACGTGTGTAAACTTGTTTCCCACTTAAAAATTGCTGCTGAAATTGAAGCTGCAGTAGTTCATTGCAATAGCATTTTCAACAGCGCCTTCACTGGCGTACGTTTAGCAGCAACGGTTTTATTTTCTCGTTTCTCAGTGCGGCGTCTTGCGGTGCACATTTGGTGGTGTAGAATAAAAAGTGGCCATGTTTTTTTCCAAAACTGGGCCCCATATCTCCAAAACGACAGATGGCCGCGCATCTGGTGAACCTCACGAAACACCGGGACGCCTACCTGCAGTATTTTCAGTGGCGTCAAAAATACAAAGTGGCTGATCAGAGCGGTCTGTATTTGTGCAAACTGTGCGAAATTTTGAACGATCCGACTTGGAATGGTACAGTTGACAGTTTGACAAATTTCTGGAGCGTTAAAACTCAGTGTCCAAAGACAAATGCGCAAGTTTGGCCATGATCTATTTTGTATTTAGCGGTTTCATCTTTTAGTGCACGGTTAGCTACGTTTACGTTGCTGCATTTTCGATGTTAGTCCATGTTTTTTAAGTGCAAAATGATTGCCGTCAAAAAATCATTCAACAAAGCAAAACAGTTTTTGAGTTTTACTGTGTTCACTTTGTTAAAAAGAATAATGGTGTTTGTTTATTCATGCACAAATATGTACTCTTCGTCGCATGAAAGAACAACATTAAATGCGAAATCCGTCATTTAATTTACAACGTAAACAAAATACCAACGCAAATAAAAGGGTAATTCTTTCCAAAAACAAAAACTGAATTCAAGGAAAGTGCACACCCCAAGTCAGGTTTTGCTAGCGCAATGACTAAAAACCAGTCAAAATTTGGAGTAGGAGATAAAACACAAACAAAAAAACAGCTTTCTTCCTACAATCAAAACAACTCATCTGCGCTGTCAGGCTGGTGGAGTCACAAAAAACAGAGGAAATCTGACCATTTCTGCTGATATTCAATTGAAACTTACTTATGCCTCCGTTTCTTCTTCCTCAATGATCACATCAATATCAGGCACCTCGACCTCTTCGAGCTCATCCGACAATTCGATGCCTGACTCCGTGACAAGTTTGTCATTCACGTCCACCTGCTGTTTATTCTGAAGCTTGTGCGCGTCTAAAAGCACCGGCGTTTCATGATGATCTGCTTGTGTTTCGTCATGTCCATTGACCAGCTCAAAGTCGCCGGTGGCTTCGTCGACGACCAAGTCCTGGCAACTCATCACCTTCTCCTCCATCGCCTCCTCCATCTGTCTGATGTGTTCCAGTCGTTGTTCGACCTCGCGTTCGAGCGTACGAGCGCGCGAGAGTTTCTCGAGTTTCGTGATCCTCTGCAGGCGACTCTCGACCTCCATTTCGAGTTTACGGATTCGCGCCAGTTTCGCCTGGAGCTCTTTTTCGATTTCGTCGATTCGTTCGTTCTCGATCGAAACCAACTGAGCGATCTCGGGATCGGTGGCGTCGATGTCGTTGGCGGCCCAAATAAAAGAAATAAGTTGTTGTGTAGCATTCATAAGCAGAAAACGATCGTTGTTTTGTCATGCGCAACCGGTGTAATTCTTTTTCTCTTCGACTTTGAAGTAATACACAATTACATAAGTCATGTCAAAATAGATTGTTTAAACGTTTCACGAAAGGCTCAGTTTTACCTTTGCACCCTCCGCTTCGTCTTGAGCGTGCTCTTCCTCCTGCGCTTCCTCGGCCTCAGCATCCACTTCCATCACCGTGACGCGTTCCTCAATGCCCTCATCACCTTCATCAGGCTCGCCGCCACCCTCTGCTGCCTCTTCACCAGCTTGTTCTTCGCCCTCTTCGGGTTGCTCCTCTCCACCCTCTTCTTCGGCACCCCCTCCGCTGACCCCTTCAACGAGCGTGTCCTTGACCATCACAAATAGCTCGTACGCATCCACAGTCGTCTCAGGCACACGGACGACACTGAAATGAGTTGCCCATAAAATGCTTCAGCGTCACGTTGTAATTTTTTCCTCTGCCAATCAGAAGTGTCCAACTAAAATTATGCTCCAAACAAACCAAAGCCACAAACCTGAACACGTTCTCATTCTCCATGTCTACCAGCTGCGTGATCCATTCATCGTTAGCGACAATTTTTCCCGTTGCTCGAACCCCGAGCAGGGCAGCGGTGCACAACGCGAATGGCGGCCACTTTAGGACTGCAGCGCAGAACGCAATATATCCGACCCAGAAAGTGACATTGTAAGCGTTTGACCAGCGGTATCGATCGACCAATGCCAGAAGAACCATGAAACCGGTGACCAACAATGGAAAATGTACACGCCAGAAATGCCACCAGCCATACCAGAGAATCGCTGGAAACGGTGGAATAAAATTAAAATGGCAATGCCAACAGTAAATGTTGATGCCATCTGAAGAATACTTGTTCATTGGTCATTTAAAATCATCAGAATCAGACAAATCAAATACGGAAACCATACAAACAAAAACCAAAATAACCTTAAGCTCATCACAAAAACTTACCTATGCACAGGGCTTTTTTCCACGTCAGCCTCGGTTGGTCTTCTTCTTTCTGATGTTGCTCAATGACAAACATAGCTACACCAAGCAAAGCCAGCTGCAGCAACGTGATTTTCGGTTCGTACAGAATTCCAAAACTCGCTAGCAAACAGAAACAGTAGAGAAACGCGTTCTTCAAATTGTCGGAGTCACATTCGACGACAAAAATAAATTCATAGACAAGCCAGCAGCCTGAAGTGCACAGATAAAACAGATTTTCTGACAAAAGCAAAAAATTTTGATTAAGAATCAAGCAGACTAGGCGTTAAGACCGTTTTTGAGCCGAATTAAAAATTTTAACAAACCTGCAACAGCCAGGACAACTTGAGCGGCAGGTGGATGGTGAATAATTCCAAATCCAATTGTACCCAAGATCACATAAATCAGCCACAAAGGGATCTGCATTGGGGGCCGCTCTTCTTGCTCCCCTTCGCCGTCGCCTTCTTCACCCGTTTCGGGTTTCTCCTTTTCCGCTCCTTCTTTATCGCCGCCGCCTCCACCAGCGTCGTCGGCTGATTGGTCTCCTGAAACAATGTTTTGGCGAATTCAGAATTTTTTATTATACTGGCTGGATATGCGCTGCTGTCTGACTAATGCACCTTTCTGTTCACCTGAATTGATTCAATAACAATGACTCACCTTCCCCCGCGGGTTCAGCGTCGTCGCCCTCGACTTCTTCTGCATCTTTTTTCGCACCACCGGATGCCTTCAATTCCTGTGCAAATGTTTTTTTTAAACTAAATAAATGTTGAAACTCCGATGGCAGCAAAACTGTCAAACGTGCACTTGCAACCAAAAAACTCGAGGGATTGGATTTAAAATTACTGATTCAACGTCGGTGCTGTCAAAGCGTGTTTTATTTCCCGCTCCTGTTAATTTTTTAGCACTGTGTTTTGAAAAAAGAACAAAATATTCATGTAACAGCACGAAAACTGAAAATCGTACCCGCTTGAAAATGCGAATGAAGCGCCGGATGAGTTTAGCGAATGGAAAGTAAAAGTCGAACCAGTCAATGAACGCATCACGAGCAATGCAGTACGTTGGATAGACTTGGTCAATCACTGAAAATAAAAGCATTTTTTGCAGTGATCTGATTGGCTGAGAAGGAAAAGATTAGTACAGTATGGCCGAATAAATGAAGGCAGTTTATGTGTTCTCCATCAAGGCAGGATCTATCGCAGACTTTCAAGAATGCCAAGATGATTCCCTACCGTATGTGCAAGGAGAAAGAATGAACACAGAATAGCAGGAAGAATCAATTTGTATAAAAACACATCAAATTGGACGCGCAATCGGGTTTCTAAAGGTTTCTGAACGTATTTTTTTTATTCAAACCTGGCATATTTATTCGGCCATCCCGCAGTGGAATTCGCGTCTTTAACACAAAAACTCATTTTCACTATTCCTACTTTTAATTTTAGTGAACATAAAATTTTAGTGTGACTCGATGGCTATCTCGCACGCAGCTGAAAATAATCAATCAAAATTGAAAATTGAGAATTTTTATCAAAAAAACCAATTCAAACTAACCAATCACGAGAAAGCCGCCGGAGCACGAAAAAAAGATGAGCAGCTTGAACAACAAAGCCAACATGACGCGCGAATTCAAAGTAGCGAAATTGCAGAAATAATAATTAGCCAATAATGGAAGAGCTACGTCAAAGCCATTAGCCGCTAATTACTCTAGTTCCGGCGACATCGCAAATAAATGAATATTTACGGTTTTTCGTTGTGAAACCATGTTTTCTTCCAGGGCCCACCGTCCTTCGGTGTCGGCGGCAGATTATTATTTTGTTCGGTTTGTTTGCTGTTCTACATTCTATCGTTTTCAAAACAAAGTTTGGTTCGAATCGAATTATATGTTGTCACACAGCACACCAGAAATCGCAAATGTTTTCACAAACGCTCCAACAAATTGCGCAAAAAAGTTTTTTGAAACACAAACAGAAAAGGCGCCATATACTGCCACGGTAAAGTGCGGTATCTTTCTAAATTCAGTTTTTACTCATTCTGAAAGACGCAGAAATGACGGGCAATAGAGTTAAAATGCTTTCACAGTTAAAATGCAGTTAAAAATCCCTGTTGCAAAAGAAAGCGCTCATTGAGGTTTTTATTTGTTGGTTCCTTTCAACACTTAAAGACAGACATACAATACACATCAGCAAAAAACACATCTTTGTTAAATCTACATGGCGGACCACCGCAAAAAAATTTCCAGACACAAAAAAGTCACCTGAAAGAGCCGAATTTGTGTGTTACACACGTTTCTGCGTTTTTCGGAACCCATCACATTGCAATAAGTCCTTTTTGTCGTGTTATGTGTCACACACACACACAGTTTTATTTTCAACGCATTTTTACAACGAGTTTCAAGTCGATTCAGTTGAATTTCAAAATGTTCCAGAACGTGTGTGAGCGGCTTATGTGTTTCTGCTCAGAAACTTTCTTTCTCGCTGTTGTCAAAAATTTTTGCAGCTTGTGTACAATAGTAGCGCTGCTGCGTTCAATATTATTACATTCAAAAAACATGAGCGAGTCGAGTGTTTAAAAGTGGGAAGGAACGCACCGCGCTTTGGACGGGTTAACCGATGAACAAAGATTTTTGAGTTCCTATGTCGTCCACTGGTTTGGCCACAAAAACTCGCACAATCAGCATGCTGAACGAAAATTTTTATCTTTATTACTTTACTTCATTAAGAACCACTATTTACAAGTATTGACTTATTTTCCACATAGTTTCTGCACAACTCCACCCCAATCAGGTATGCATTTCTTCAGTTGTGAGAGGCACTTCATTTGTCCATAACTGACACAATTGTCACTTTGAAAAACCTCACACCCGGCCCAAAACAAGTGAAAAACAGCATTTAGAGCATATTTAGGGTGCGAAGAAAATAAATCAGAACACACAACACGGCGCTGTGGTTGTGATGTGACTTTTATCGTTTTCGCGCAAAACAAAGAGAAACATCAGAGCGCCGGTTTTTAACTCGTTCAACAAGCAAGAGAGATCGAAAAAAATGAACAAAAAAATAAAACAAGAAAAACCGAAAGCTCAAGAAAAATACAGAAAAAAACACAAAACAACAACGAATGCTCAAATGTCGACCACGACCGGCGCCAGTGTCTCTTGCGTTGCGCTCGTCGACGCAGCGGGCAACCGCATTGCAGTCTGATCGTCCGAAGGAGGCTGCGCGCTGGCCGGGGTGCACGGCAACTGTTGCGGTGGTGGTGACCGCGGTGACGATCGGGCGCTGGTCATGGCGATCAAATTCGAGCCCATCACATGCAGGAACGTGCTCGGGGCCGCGGCGAGCGTGTGCTTCGGCTCGACGTAGTCCTCCGGCACGTAGGCCGGGTTTCGGTGCGCGTCCGCCTCGATACGCCGCATCGCGTAGCACGCACAGACGAAGATCGACACGACCACCTGCAAACAGTGTGATTCTGTTTTCAGGTGTGGGTTTGGTTTTTGTGGTTTTTCGGCTTTAATGTAGTCTCGGCTATTTTCGTTGGTGATTTGGGCTCGGCTTGATTTCTCGCTCCGGCTGAGGGAGCCAAGCTACGTTTTTCTTTCTTTCACACGACACAGATCAGTCCACCATCAATATTCAGTAATATAACAGTCGTCCCCGGAAAGAGAAGCCGAAGTTGCATATTTATTCAAGAAAACACAAACGGAAAGGAAAACGGAATTGCAAAATTATGGAACGTCATGAACATGGGAAGTCATGAAAAATGTTTCAAAAAAGACAACGAAACAAAAACGTTTCAAAACGGGACGAAACAACGATGGCCGCCACAAGACAAATGACGAGACAAGACAGTCAAAAATCGCGCGATACGAGACACCACGAGGTCTCACGGCAGCGCCAGTAACAACAAAATGAAACAAGCCGCAAGTTTGAAAGTAGTGCCCTCACCACAATGCACAGCAGCAGTTCCAGCCAGAGTCTGATTTCAACGAATATGTTGCCGTCCGAGCTTTTCAGCAGATTATAGACCGTCCACGAGTCACCACCGGTGGTCGGCCGCAGCGACGCGGTCACTTCATCCGGAGACGGCAAACTGACGTTCGACACGTCGTCGTCAATCATGATATTGATTTTTTTGGTCGGTGTGTGGTTTCCGGTACGCAGTTTAGCTTGGTTTCGGTCGTTCGAACTATATGTAATTTACACCCAATTTGTTGTAATTACAAGGCAGGTTGCTCGCTATGAACTCCTACTATTGAACAAACTACTCAACAGATTTGCTTAGTTGCCAGCTACCGAAATTAGCACCCTTTCTTGATTTCAACTACTGGAGTGGTATGTAGTTGAATCAGAAGCTGAACAAAGTCGAGAAAATGTTAATTTTGATAGCTGGTAGGTCATGAACAAATTGGTCGAGTTCTTTGTCGAGTAGGCTTGTTTGTTGGCCACACGAGGAAAATAGTATCAGTCATCGATCAAGCACAGCAAGATGCCGTGGAAGTAAAAATCATTGAAAATTTAAATCAACAAACTGTTCGCTACTATTGATTTTCAGCTCAATGTTATCGATGTGAAAAGTCAATGTGGGCATTGGAAAAGCAGTGGAGGGCAACATTAATCACACACACGTTTCCAATATTTGATCAAGCTTTGAAATAAAAACTCACTATGGCGCTATTATTGTACTCGCCGAAGTGATGAAAAATGCGTTTGCTTGCTTTGTAGTTTTGAAGGTTTGGAAAAATTCACATCGCCGTCCATTACATGCATAAATGGTGAGGATATGAGCTTTTTTGTTTATGGATTCAATTAACGCGGCAGAAAAAGAAAGAATGTTAAAAAACACCACCACAATGGCTTGCAAAAACGAGATGAGAAAATATGAAAAATGTGGTTGACTGACTGTGGTTTCATGATTACGTAAATTAACAAAAAAATACTCGTGCGCACCCATCCGCGAACATCAACTTCAGCACAGTGAAGTGTTTTTGCATGCTGATCGCGCGTTTTTCAAACGGAGCCGCTAGATCCACAATTCGCAAAATGAATGGTGTCTTTGGATCGTTTCGACTTTTCCACTCAGTTTGGGACTCTCCTAGCTTTCAGTCTATCTCAATGTCATGGCCTGGCCGCACGCGGTGTGGTAACTGATTTTTGTTGCAACGCTTTACGAGTTTTGCCTCCGCTCGATGATAGACATTATCGCTTCTTCTGAATAAACTTTCTCACAGAGTCATAATCAAAATGCAAATAAATGAATAATCATTTGTCGTCTTTGAATAGATTCGTTGGAAAGCATTGAGGGCAAAAAGAAGTTTGATATTTGATTCAAAGGCAATTCCGTCGCACGTTTTGCAACAAATCAGAATGTTGTTTGTCAGCTACAAGCAGCGTCTGCTTCAAAATAAACGCGTGACCGCCGCTATTTTTGACGACTTTTCGCCTCCCCGGGTTGTTTATTTATTCACATCTGCGTTTTTTGCGATACGATGTTTGTTTAATTCGTGCATGTGTTGTTCCGGCTAACAGATAGGCCACAAAAGCCAGAACACACACACATGGACGGACAATAACAGGGTTCGAAAAAGCGGAAGTGATTATGCAATTAAATTGACTCCTTTGAAGGCAGTCAGTACATGCGCTCTCTGAAGAACGTTTCTGCTTTGTGCTTGAATTTTTTTTCGCTACCTTCCTCGCTTTTCATCATCGAACGCATGTGGAGGAAAGAATGCAACAGTGATTTATTAAGTGCGAAGTTCCGAAGAAAAACAGTCGGACCGACCAGATTTCTGCATATAACGAACAATTCTAACGACTGTAACTTTTCTACATGTACATACAAAAACAGTAGTGAACCACCAAACTCGACAAAACTACAGAGTCGAAACACGGCTCTAAGGCGTCCGATTGATTCTCAGAGAGAAAAAGTCCCGGACGGGCCACTTGCGCGGCGGACAGTGCTGCATTTCGTCCCAGTTCTCATCATAGAGCACGCGACTGCAGCCGTCGCAGTGCGTCGACACGCAGTGAGCAGCGGTCCAACAGCGCTGCGTGCTGCAGGCGTCCGCGTAACACCTGGACTCCGTTTGGCCCGCTGAAATTTGATTTCGTTTTGAATTTGAATTTGAATTTGAATTTGAGGTGTGAAACTTGAATTGATAGGAATATTGTGAATCGTGTATTGTGAATTGTGTATTGTGAATCAAATCGAATCTAATTCAATTGAAATGAAAATGACTCACGAAGACAACAGTTTTTCTTTCGAACACATTTCTCCACGTCCGTCCCATCAGTTGAAATGCGAACTTTTCGGCATTCCTGACAAACTTCGCACGTTTTCATGCAGTCCACGTTAAATGTGGGCACATCGATCAAGGGTGTTGCTAGGAACGGATTCTTTGGGGGCTTGGGATCGACTGGCACTTCAGGCAACGACACTTCTGGCACTGGTGGAAGTGTGACTGAAAAAAGAAATAAAGTTTTTGAACTGTCTACATAGCGCAAACTAATGGAAGCTCCGTATGTGTTGTGTACATCTGTAGATTATGTACAAAAATAGCTGATTGGTTGGTTGCACACGCACCCACACATAGGTGCCGTACATGCATTCTCGTGCAGGCTGACGCTTGCTTTCGGTGCAGCCATTGTTGAGAGAGGCGGAGTCTGCCTGCACTGAATGCTCATGTATACGTGTGTGCAGCCCAACCAAGCAATCAGCTACAATTGTACATAACTTACAGAGTAGACTGTACCTGGCTCTGGGAGGCACTCCGTCTCGCATTGCACTGCACTCGTGAAACTGTTCGCATTCGCGTTGCATTCGTTCAAGTCGAACGGCTCACAGGAACGCCGCTGCGGATTGAACGCCCACAATTTCACTCCCGTCGATGCCGGCTGCAGCGTGGCCCCCTCGGTGGAAAGGAAGCAGCGTTCTTGCGTGGCCACTAGCAAATTTTTGTGGTTTTCTCAGAGGAATCATTGTTCTTTGGTTTACAATTTTGGACATAATTATTTTAATTCACCTTTCATTACTAATATCTTCTATTTTGGTCTCGCGTCTCAATGCGCGCATATGTAGATGGGCAAGCAGTATCATGCACAACTTCAAATTCAAATTCAAAATTCAAATTCACAGGAATTCAAAATTGGCAAAAGGATTCGAGTCCCCTGATAAGGCCGGGTCACTTAGACTATTCTGAATTACCACATAAAGATTGAAACTAGTTTCCTTTTACGTCCACAACTGCAATGAGTCGCAGGTCTCAAAGAAAAGATTATACCCAATCCCGCCAGGTAAGTAAGGTTGAATTTATACGTCAGTAGTCAACCCAAACCCAGCCCCCTTCTCTTCAGGGAATTTCTTTTAAAATTGTTGTCAAACTTTCAGTGTTTTTCGGTTTTCTCAATTTCGAATTAGCTCACGAAACCGATGGTTGCGAAGCCACAATTGTCCAGCAAAGCAACAAAAACGAACGGCCCGTCGGCATTGCGCACACGCGGACGCATTCCCAGACATTTTCAAATTCATTTCTCTCTTCGCTGATTGGCTCCTGTCCGAAATGAAAATGCAGACGACAGGTTTTCAGAATTTCGTTGAAATGATATCTCGATTGTACAGTTGCGTTCGCCGACCACACGCCAAGATTTGGACTTGTCGTGCAACGCGCCGGTATTGAACTTTCTTCACTTTCACCTGTGCTTTTGAGTTTTGTGGTTGTTTTGAGACAAAAACGTAAGATTTTTAGCTGAAGCAAGCAATTAACTAACCAAAGACAACCGAATCCGTTGAAGCTGCGATGATCAACAACAGCACGACCGTCACCATTTTCACACTCAAAAGATTTTTTTTCTCCAGAAATTTTCGTTTGCAAAAAAAAACGTTTATCAAATTGTTTCACAACAAAGCTTTTTTTCTGTATTTTTTGAAAAAACTGGGTTATTGTGACAGTACAAAAAGCGGAAAATATGAAAACATGTCGGCGAAACTGCTGAACAATGTTTTGTTACATTAATCAGTCAAAACTAGTTCTGCCTGCATAATTGTTTTACATTGCACGGTCGCTCATTTACAAAACTGCGTTTCCCAATGTTTTGTTTCAAACTTTTCTGCTTGTTTTGAGAAGCATGACGTTATGTTTCAGACCATAAAAAATATGAATAAATAGAGGTTATCAGCTGTTCCTTTGATGCTGAGCTGCAATGAGAGGTTCTCTTTTTTATTACACAAAACAGAAAACCCGACAAAATCAAAAGAAGTAAACCTAACACACACAACACACAAAAACAAAAGTCGTGGACACAAAAACGAAACCATTAGAACACACAAAACACAAAACACAAAAGCATATTATGTTAAGCTGCTTTTTATTGTATAACAAAGTAAAAACAAGACTCATATGCAGAATAATACTGGACACCTCTTGTAATCATAGCTTGTTACAAACTAATACAGGGTGGGTCAAAAAAGGTTCCATTTTCAAACTGCTGTCACTGGCTGGTGTTTCAATATTATGAGCTGAAACTTTCAGCATTGATAAAACATGTGATGCCATTTTTCTGACAAAATTTTTATCCAGTTTGGTCAAGTAGATTCAGTTTTACAGCGCAATGTTTAAAAATACCCAAATTTTCAAAAAAATGGTTGCTAAACAAGAATTTCACAACGAATCATTGCTCATAGACATCCAAATCATCATCAAGGTTCTCGTCCGGCAGCGGCTGGATTGAATTTTACGCGAAACTGGCGAGTGACTGCAGAAAAACTTTCAGATTGCTCCCACCAGATAGCACACCAGACCCGTTGTTCTGCTGTCCACTTAACCATGACGAAACTGCAGAAAACTGAAACTGAAACACTGTTTTTATTCAAACCGCAGAAAAACTTTTCAAAAGAAAAGAGCAACACACAAAACAAAAAGTCAACTGAACAATTCTTTCTGTCGCAGTCGCATGGCTGCTGACTCGAGTCCGCTGTGAAACATCAGAATTTCGCTCGAGCAGCTCAAATGCAATTCAAGTGTGAGACCTTTCCACTCTGAGCGCATGATTTGAACTATCAATACCCCGGGTATCCAAAAAGACCCATTTGTCACCTTCGCAACAGTTTCAAAATTGAATCACGCACCTTGATACTAATTTTTTCTTGCACTTGATACTAATTTGTTGATTTTTCGAGCTTTTTAGAAAATCTGCCACAGTGAGCGCTAGGAATTATGTATCGGGAAAACATTTTCGCCAGTAAAATGGCATCATATGTTTTATCAGTGCTGAAAATTTCAGCTCATAATATTAAAACACAAGCCAGTGACAGCAGTTTGAAAATGGAACCTTTTTTTGGCCCACCCTGTACAAACGTACACCCAAACACAAATGCAAACGCAGATGAAAACAAAAACACAAGTAAGCAAGCACAAGAAAACTCAAACACAACAGAGAACACAGAAAACACAAACAGAAAACCAAAAACGCAAGTTTCACTTGCTCGGCACTTCTCAGTTTCATGATTTTGATTTGCTTGTCTTGTCGCAAGTTTTCTGCTTATATTAACAACAACCATGGAAGAATGTTGAACAATTGGCACATCATCAAAAGAATCAAAAGTTAGTGCGTCTTTAGAAGTACAAAAAAAACAAAAAATATCGATCACAGAAGAATCGAAATTTGCAATAATAATTTCTCGCTCAACTCGGACACTTCTCCAGTTCGTTCCAATTACGATCGTAAAAAATGCGCGTGCAACCGTCGCAATAGACGGGAATGCAGTGGGCGGCCGACTGGCACACGTTCACGGAGCACGGATCAGCAAAGCACGGCACGCGCTCTGTGTGTTCTGCGTTGGAAATAAAAACACAACGTGAAACTACCAACAACCGACCGAACGAACGATGACTTTAGGCGACGTTTTTAGCCAGAGCTAACCAGAAAAACGAGTTATACCGCGCTGCCACTCAGGCCACAGGGTGACAATTAATCTTGACTACAGTCTAACCCTATAACATATGCACCTAGCTGATTGGTTGGTGCTGACGTGATGTATGCTTTCGGGCGCAAACCAAACTCCGCTTCCACAGCGATTTCTGCACAGCAATGCATGCATCATATGATCACTAACCAGTCAGCTACAGTTGGATATGTTTAAACTGTTGCTGCCATATTCCAATCACCAAAATCCGCATACTTGGACAGCAGTCGCGTTCACGGACACAAGAACCGGAAACGCCCGATTTCGTTCGAACGTCACGACACTCGTGGCACTCCGAGCAGCGCATTGAGGCGCAACTCGGTGATGAAACTGCCGAGTCTGAAAATAAAGTCAAAAAAGTTCACGCCAAATAAAAATGCCCGAAGTGGTGTCCGGAGTCCCGGTGTCCTGTCAGCGGCGGGGTCCGGAGCGGGGAATGCGGCCCGCGCGGTGTTCTATCCCATTGTATTTGGTTGGAACGGGTATCGGCGTGGCAGACAAACATCAAGTTCACCGTCTCCATCAAGACTTGTCTCCGCCGCCAAGTTCGAGATCACCCATTGTCTTTTTTTCGAAAAAGGTCCAAAACGAGTACGAAGTGCACTCAGACGATCTTGTTGTGTTGGTTGGTGCGGACGTTGGTTTGTTTGTTGGGATTTTAGGAGATGTTTTTTAGCCAAGGCTAACCCAGAAAAACGTGCAGAACGCCGTCGAGTTTTCTCTATCATCAAGTGCTTTTACGCCCCTCGGCGGGGCTCGATCCCGCGAACGCACCGACAAGAGGCTACCACGCTACCACGAGGCCACGAGGGTCACAAAAAAGCGTGAAATGGCTCTGCACATTATCTGCAAGTTGTCACAAGCGCTGTTGCCAGTGTGGCTCACCAGACTGGTCGACGCATCTGTACGCGCCCTGGCACAACGACTCGCAACTGGCTTTGCTCGAAAACTGATTCTCGTTGCGATCGCCACAACCGTAATACGGAAACCTGCAACAGCAAACGGCCGCATATGCCCACACAAACACGACAGCTGGCGTGTGTCTTGAAACGCTCTAAAGACTAATGCTGCATTCATGAAGCAGTAATTAGTGACCGCGTAGCTATGCTTTAACACAGCTATGATTCACCAAATACTGCTTCAAGAATGTAGCTTAACGCTTGAAAAAAGCACCGCCAACCGTCGACAGTTGTCCTCGCGGGCTATGTACCGCCAGCGCACCTTTCTCCGACACTGTTTCCGCTGGTTGACACCCTCCAAGCAGCGTTCTGCAAAGAACGTCGTCAGATTTGATGTGTTTGTTGTTTTGATGTCAAAACGTGCTCCATGTCACAGTATGTTCATTTTTTGGAACCAAAAAATAAACCCCTGGCGGATTTAGCCTATACCTAATTCTGAAGGATTACCCCCCCCCCTCATGCCCACTCCACCAACGTTGCTCTTTCGTACACTTGCGTTGCGGCGTCGGCTTCGCGTTGCAGTGCGTCTCGCAGCGTCGCTTGTTCGGAAATCGATTCTTGTTGCCGCGGCAGCCCCACCTGAAGCGGAAAAGAATGTGAAAAGCGGAATTTTGTGTGATTCTCTCCCATTTGTGTGATCCCGGGAAGAGGTATTATATCTGATACAAGGAAGATTAGGAACGGATTTTTTTTATTCGCGCATCGATCGGTTCCGGAATCCCAAAGGTACCAAACTCCGGTGGAAAACGGCAATACTGCCCCGAGATAATTTGCTGAGCGAATCAAAAAAGTCACTTTTTCGGTTGGAAAAAATGATACAATTTTTCTGCAATAGCGTGTGTCTGTGGAGTCTCACCAGACAAACTGTTTGCAGCGCTCCGATTTCGTGTCGAAATACCAGCTCGGCGTGTACCGGTCGCACCGCGGGATGCCATACTCAACCGGCTCACGGCATTCCTGCGGCCTATCGGATGCGTTCGTCGTCGTCTCCGCTCCTGCGATGGAAACGCGGATGGCATTGATCGGAAAGCGAACATCTTGACATTTATTCACCAGATTAAAATCAGCCCAAAATGCTCGCGATATGGTGTGACTGTACGTGTACGGACACTTCACAGAGATAAAATAAATCCATTATTGTCATTTGAAATTTTCAGTTACAGTCGAACTCTACAGTTTACAGGTAATTACACTGTAGCTGATTGGTTGGTGATCACATGCTTTCTGTGCAGAGAGATATTTGCTGAGGAGGTGGAGACTGTCCTACACAGCTGAGCATGCATCACGTGATCACCAAGCAACCAGCAAAATGACTATGATTTAGAGTTCGACAGTACCTTTTTGGCAACGTTTTTTGATGATTCGGCAATGAACATTTTCTGACAAACATTGTCTTTGACATTGAAAATCTGGCGTTTCAAAATGACCGATCGATCGTTAGGGATCCTTATCAGTAGTAACTATATTATATAGAAATCCCGAAGTGAAAACAATGCAAACTAAAAACGCCTTTTTTGAAAACGGTCTTAACTGGCCTTAACCTTCCTCTTCACCCATGCACTCCTTAATGCAGCTCAGCTGGTCTTTGAACTCATTGCGGGTGACCATGATGCTGTCACGCAGGCCATAATAAAAATACGGTTTACACTGCGCAGAGGTCTGCAATGGAGAATGTTTGTTGGGTTCCATGCTTATATTTCACATTAGAATTTACAGTTACAATAGCTCAACAGAAGATTGAACATATTTTGTTGACAACTTTGTACAGTCTAACTCTATAACATACCCAACTAGCTGATCGTTCGATATATGCACTCTGTGCATGAATTGCTGTAGAGGCGGAGTTTGATGTACATAGAATCCATGCATCACGTGACCACCAACCAATCAGCTAATTGGATATGCTATAGAGTTGGACTGTATAACCTGATTGTAAAAGAATCTCGTCCTTGGCGGCCATGTGGCGACTTCAATATACAGATAGCCAGTGTCGACCTCTTGCAGGCATCGCGGCGGCACGGCAGTAGCTGTATCGGGTAAAAAAGCTTGGCAGAAGTTTTGCCGAACAGTGATTTCACATTGAATGAACGATACGCACGTTTAAAGGCAGCTCGCGCTGTGCTGTGTCTAACTCTAAATTATAGAAAATCAGCTGATTGGTTGGTCAGACGTTGGTGATCACGGAATGCATCACGGAACGTCACCCTCGTGGCCTGGTGGTAGTGCGTTAGACTACAGTCTGTGCACTCGGGTGATCGAGCCCCGCCGAGGGGTGTATAGACACTTAATGACAGAGAAAACTCGATGGGCGCCCTACTCAATGGCGTTCTTTACGCTTCTCTGGGTTAGCCCTGGCTAAAAACATCGCCTAAAAATCTCAACAACAACAACAACAACAACAACAACAACAACAACAACAATGCATGCTTTCTGTGCAAACTCCGCCCCCACAGAAAGCCTGCACAAAAAGCATGCATCACGTGAACACCAACCACTCAACTGATTCGCTATAATTCTGAGTTTCGTAGATTGCATCTAGCATCTGCAAAGCGTTGCGTTTGCTGAAAACCATTTCTAAACATTTTACCAAACAAAAAAGCACTAAACGCTTTTTCTTTTCTGACCACCTTGGAGATAGCCAAACCTACTAAGGTCCTTACATCTTGCTTGACTGGCACTGGTACCCGATTATGATGGTGCGTTTTCGTGGATCGAGCTTTTGTTTTGAAAAAGCGTTTCGGAATGGTTTTCAGTGTTGTTCGTTATGTGGATCAGCGTAGACTCAGCGAAAGTGCGCTAACGCTCCAATTTGTTTTTTGGTCTCTGACACAGTAAAACATGGTGAACTATAATATTATTATCTTTCTTATGAAACGTGACCCAATATGCGTTTGCACGCACAGATAGAGAAAATGTTTCATGGCTGCGTGGCAATTTGAGATCAACAAAACTGATTATGACGTAGTATTCTGACAGCAGATTTATGCAAGAAATTGAGAAAAAACGAATCAGAATCACTTCTAACTCAATAAAATCATTTTATTTCATATTCGAATTACGTTCGGACGCGAAACAGCTTTTTTAGCTGTGAGGCTTTTCCACACATCATTCAACATTAATCCGCCTTCTTCGCACAAAAAAATATCTGGATACTAAAGCGCGTTCTTTTTTGTGACATCTCCAAATCGAATGCAAAGTTTTCAATATTGATCGAAATAAAGAAAAAAAATGTTAAACGAACCGGAAATAAGAAAAGTTGGCAAAAACAGCAGTGCTTTGAAAAATGCTTGTACCATTTTTCACAATCAGTATAAAGCTTGTATAAGAACGTAATTTTGTTTTCGTCACCACACAACGAACGTCGTATTCACATTGCTGCAACGTTTTTTTCTCGTCAACAAAAACGCGAGTTCGATTTTTGCTGGAAACGCAGTGTAATTACGTACGCTGTAATTTATACAGTGCTCAGAGACATATGGTGTCGATTTCAGACATGTTTCATGTTCATAAAGTGGGACCGTAAATTTGTGTGGCACGTCAGCACGACGCTATGATCAGTAACGTCACCATGCCAAAAAACAGCAACGTGCATTTTAGTTGCATCTGACGCTTACTCTAAAAAGAAAATTTTTGTTCTGATAGTGTTAAAGCTGTTCCTGCTTGGTTCGTGGCCTGAACCATAACCAAAGGTCTTGCAAATCCAAAATCCAGTCCAGTGTCTCCAATCTTCACAAGCGAAACTAGAAAGACGAACAGTTTCGCCGTTCATTGTTGATTTTTAGACACCCTGTCCTTTAGATTTTTTTAAAATTTTCCAGAAAAAAAATGAAATTGATGATGGACTTGGAACAACAGCTTTATTGGACGACCACACACATTCACTTTCCAACATGTGGGCCACAAAATGTGATTTTTCACACAATGTTTGATTTGAACACTAGACACAGTCGAACACAGTAACAGTGTGATGACTTTTTGAATATTTCAAAGACGGAAGAAATTGTGCATGTGCAGATTGTACACGCCGAAACTTTTTTTGTGTTCTGCACTGCAAACTGAACTGCATCGCAACATTTTTTCTGTAAGTGACTGTACGGTGATCACTTTACTACCGCATAGTCACTTTCAGCAAAACATTTAACGTTGCGCAGTGCGAGATGCGGTGCAGTGCAAAATGCCGTGCAAGATGCAGTGCAAAATGCCGTGCAAGATGCAGTGCAAAATGCCGTGCAAGATGCAGTGCAAAATGCCGTGCAAGATGCAGTGCAAAATGCCGTGCAAGATGCAGTGCAAAATGCCGCGCAAGATGCAGTGCAGGATACATGCAGTGGCGCAGTGCAGGATGCAAAAAAATTCTGCGTAAAATTGTATTGCTGGGGTCTGTCTGTCTGTCTGCCTACTTGCAGAAAATAAAGACAGCCAACGTGAACATCATCGATTTGATTTATTGCGGCTCCAACTGTCGTTGTTAAGTTTCACAAAAAACAAGGTTTATTATGATCGCAGAAAATTGACGAAACGCGTTCACGTGCATTATTGTGCATTATTTATTGGCAAACGACTGTTTCGAAAGCATGCATGATAAAACTTCGTAACACAGATACGTATTAAAAATCATACATAGATACACATAGCATATCATACAAGTAGTGGCCACTAGTGTTGGGTCGGTTAGGGGTTTCGTCGGTTCGGTTCGGTTCGGTTTTTCGGATTTTGCTTCCTGAACGTCACAGAATTTGACTTTAAAAATGTAAAAACTGCTGTTTGTTTAGTGCTCTCACAATCGATGTTCATGACCTATATTCATTTTGCTTTGATGGAATGTTCCGCATCAATGTTAACCGTGTATTTGGTTCGGAAAAAATGTGGGATTCAATTATTATTCACAGGAAAGGATAACCACTTATGTGTGTGAAAAAAAAAATTCAAAAGCCGATTTCGTTTCTGTTGGTTTTTCAAAGTCGCAAATTCGTTTTATTGGGAGACCCGTTTTTCCAATTCTTGCTATCGATCATACTCGGATGTGCCGTCAATTCTGTGAGATAATGGCTTCTTTGGAGCAGTTACGTTTGTTCCCGCACATTATAATCTCATTTTTTACATCACAACCAACCAACCTGACCATTGCGACGGAAACGTTGATGACAGAACTGGAAGGAATCATGATGACTCGTTGTTGAAAACCAAAAGAGAGAAAATGATTCGCATACACCACCAACTAACCTGACCATTGCGACGGAACGTTGATGACAGAACTGAATGAATCATGATGACTCGTTGAACACCAAAAGAGAGAAAATGATTCGCATGGAAAAACTGTTAAAAAGTGATAGCAACATTTTGATTTCGCTACCTTAAGTAGCAAAAAGTTGGACGGACAGACAAAGTATTATATCACCAACCAACCTGACCAGTGCGACGGAACGTTGATGAGAGAACTGAATGAATCATGATGACTCGTTGTTGAACACCAAAAGTAAAAAAAATGATTCGCATAGAAAAGTTGTTAAAAATGATACCGGTAACAACAGTCGCAAAAAGTTGGATGGACAGACAAAGTATTATTTTAGTGTAGTAGACTAGCCTTTTGACCCGTGCCTTCGGCACGGTTAGAAATAAGCTCTCTATTTACATGTACATCATCTTTTACCCGTTTTCACTGAGTTGAGATTTTTTAATAGTCGTTTTAATGAGTTGCCTGTTTGTTTGGTTTGTTTGATTATATCATTCTACAATTTCAACTGAACGCACCAAGACAACCCATATTCGTTAATTTTAGTATCGATAACTTGCGCAGCGGTAATCAATTGCTTAGATAAGCTTTTCTTGCATGGTTCAAAGAAACGTAGTAGCTAAAGCAAACCGTTGAAGCTTATTATTTTTTAACTTACTTAAAAGTTGTTTCGTTATTGCCCTATTTAAAAATGGCCAGAATAAAAAGGTTCTAAAATGTTGCTATTGAGTTTATAGACCCGTTTAGAAATAACCCAAGCGAAGCCTCTTTGAGGAAGAAAAAATTGATGGAAGACACGAAGTGACATTTTAATACCCGTTTTCAAAGAAGCAACGTGGTGATTTAGTTATTGTTTTTTTGGCTCTCGCTTATTAAAAATAAATGCGAAATAGCAACGCTTTTTTGAACATCCGTTGCGCGGGCTTGTGTTTTGCTGCGTCGCTTCTTTTACCCGCCTACCTAACCGAAGCGAAGCCTTTTCGCTGGAATGTAAAGAAATAACGAAAAAAGTAACGTCTTTTGTTGTGAACAGCTGAACACCCGTTTTCAGAAAGCGAAACTTGTAAAAAGAGTAAGCAGCTTACAAAACAAAAAAGGTTAACTTTGGAGTTTTTACAGTTGTCGCGCTTGTTGGTTGTTCCTCTTCACCGTTCGATTGTGGCAGTAGCCATGATGATAAAAACAGGTTTTTTGGCGCCAAGGAGTGACACACCTTTTCAAGCATAGACGATCGCGTTTGTTGGTTGACACTTGTTTTTGAAAAAACGGTTAACATTGGAGTGCTTACAGTAGTCGCGCTTGTTGGTTGTTGCTCTTCACCGTTCGATTGTGGCAGTAGCCATGATGATAAAAACTGGTTTTTTGGTACCAAAGAGTGAGACACCTTTTCAAACACAGACGAACGCGCTTGTTGGTTGACACTCGTTTTTAAAAAAGGTTAACATTGGAGTGCTTACAGTTGTCGCACTTGCTGGTTGTTGCTCTTCACCGTTCGATTGTGGCAGTAGCCATGATGATAAAAACTGTTTTTTTTGGTACCAAACAGTGAGACACCTTTTCAAGCATAGACGAACGTGCTTGTTGGTTAACACTCGTTTTTAAAAAAGGTTTTAAACATTGGAGTGCTTACAGTAGTCGCACTTGCTGGTTGTTGCTCTTCACCGTTCGATTGTGGCAGTAGCCATGATGATAAAAACTGGTTTTTTGGTACCAAAGAGTGACACACCTTTTCAAGTATAGACGATCGCGTTTGTTGGTTGCCACTTGTTTTTAAAAAAGGTTAACATTGGAGTGCTTACAGTTGTCGCACTTGTTGGTTGTTGCTCTTCACCGTAAAGTTAACATTGGAGTGCTTACAGTTGTCGCACTTGCTGGTTGTTGCTCTTCACCGTTCGATTGTGGCAGTAGCCATGATGATAAACACTGGTTTTTGGTACCAAAGAGTGACACACCATTTCAAGCACAGACGATCGCGTTTGTTGGTTGCCACTTGTTTTAAAAAAAGGTTAACATTGAAGTGCTTACAGTTGTCGCACTTGTTGGTTGTTGCTCTTCACCGTTCGATTGTGGCAGTAGCCATGATGATAAAAACTGGTTTTTGGTACCAAACAGTGAGACACCTTTTCAAGCATTGACGAACGCGCTTGTTGGTTGACACTCGTTTTTAAAAAAAGGTTAACATTGGAGTGCTTACAGTTGTCGCACTTGCTGGTTATTGCTCTTCACCGTTCGATTGTGGCAATAGCCATCATGATAAAAACTGGTTTTTTGGTACCAAACAGTGAGACACCTTTTCAAGCATAGACGATGATTGTGAACGTGATGAATTTTTCTTAAGTAGCAAAACATCTATATTATTAAATTTACAAAGTGTCTGTCTGTGGCACTTTTTTTGCAATTTGAATTGGCGCCCATTTTTGCTACTTAAGAAAACTCCATCTCAAGTTCCTTAACCTATTTTTTAGTAAATGCCAGTTGAGATTGTTTTCTCAAAACGTCGCTCTTTATATAGCTGAAGTCATCATGATACTCTTTGGACAACAGAGACAGTTCAGCGCAGCATAGGCAAATGGAAGCGTGGCTGATCAAAGCTTGATGATCGACTGGGAAAGATGTAACAAAACCGTCTTTGAAAAAAGTTTGAACTTTTTTGTTTTTAAAAATCGGGTTGCAAAACGCACATCGACATCGGCATTGCAAGTTGCACTTTGGATTCAAAACAAGTAAATTTCATTGAAATTGATACTCCATGTTTCATTTTCAAATTGATACTCCATGCTTATGAGCGATAATTTCACCGTAACGCTTGATGGGCAACTGGCAATTGTTGCCGCTCAAAACTTGACGAGCGACTGCGAAAGATGTAACAAAACCGTCTTTGAAAAAAGTTTGTTTTTAATTGGGTCGAAATGGTATTTACCATCCATTTTCACTTTGCAAAATGTTTGGGTCATGTTGGGGTAAACGGGTAAAAAGAAGCAATGGCTGCAAAACGAAATTATAAACGTCACTTTTTTGTTTTTTTCTATTCATTTTCACTTTAGAAAAAAGGTTTGGCTTATGTTAGGGTAACCGGGTAAAAGAAGCATTAACTTTTTAAAACGGGTATTTTTTAATGAAAAAAACGTTAATTTTTATATTTTTTATTCAATCTTACTTAACTTACAAAAAGGCTTGACTTAGGTTAGGGTGAACGGGTAAAAATAGCAAAATCATAAACTTTGCATTTTCACTTCACAAAAAAGGCTTGGCTTAGGTAAACGGGTAAAAAAGCATTAGCTTTTTAAAACGGTTAAATAAAAAAAACGTTAGTTTTTATATTTTTTATTCAATTTTAGTTCACTTACAAAAAAGATTGATTTAGGTTAGGGTGAACGGATAAAAATAGCAAAATCATAAACTTCGCATTTTCACTTTACAAAAAAGGCTTGGCTTAGGTAAACGGGTAAAAAGCATTAGCTTTTTAAAACGGATAAATGAAAAAAACGTTAGTTTTTATATTTTTTATTCAATTTTACTTCATTTACAAAAAGGCTTGCCTTCGGTTAGAGTAAACGGGTAAAAATAGCAAAATCATAAACTTTGCATTTTCACTTTACAAAAAAGGCTTGGCTTAGGTAAACGGGTAAAAAAACATTAGCTTTTAAAAACGGGTAAATAAAAAAGACGTTAGTTTTTATATTTTTTATTCAATTTTAGTTCACTTACAAAAAAGATTGATTTAGGTTAGGGTGAACGGATAAAAATAGCAAAATCATAAACTTTGCATTTTCACATTACAAAAAAGGCTTGGCTTAGGTAAACGGGTAAAAAAGCATTAGCTTTTTAAAACGGGTAAATGAAAAAAACGTTAGTTTTTTTATTTTTTATTCAATTTTACTTCACTTACAAAAAGGCTTGCCTTCGGTTAGAGTAAACGGGTAAAAATAGCAAAATCATAAACTTCGCATTTTTTTATTTATTTAAATACATTAAAAAATATTGTATTGTAGGCGACTTCACGGCAGCACAAGGTAAATTTTCTTCAGGGTTATTATTCAGTAAACGTTACTGTTTTTTCTTTCTAAGTCAATGCCACTTCACCAAAAAGGCTTGGCATTGATTAAGCCACATACGCTCGGGTCAATAGGCTAGTTGAAGACCAAAAGCAATTAAATGTGAACAGACACGAACGTACGAACGTACAGCTACGATTTTAGTATAACAGATAGAAGATAGATGGAGAGTGAGTTGGAGTCATCACAACGTTGCAGAGTGAGTTGCTTGGTGGGTTCATGCACAAAAAATGAATAAAGTTTGTTGAAAATCAGATATTTCGCTTCAACTACATTCACAGCTTATAACCGAAAAAAATCGGTCGGTTCGGTACGGTTCGGTTTTTCGGATTTTTTTAATTTTCTGCTTTCGGTCTCGGTCGGTAAAAAATGACGAAAAAAACGCTTCGGTCGGTTCGGTTTTCGGTTTCGGTCGGTAACCGACCCAACACTAGACTGGCCACTGGCCACTACTTGTGTTTGAATGCCGGAAACAATCGGAAGAGAAAACGTGGCTCTACAGGGTAACTCGGAAGTAGTGGCCACTACTTCTGCACCACCCTGTATATTGCAAACGGAACGCTAAACGGGTGAAACTTTGCGAACCTTGGTGGAATTAGGTTTCCGAATTTCATGCTGTTATTCATACAGTTTTATCGGAGTTTCCTGCTTTTTCGCGAAACAAAATGGAATGGAATGGATGGAATGGATGGAATGGAATCCTGACCGAAGCGTACCGTTTGTATGCTTTCTGTCGATTGTTGGCTGTTGGTGTTGTTTTTGAGTTTTCCTCCGGTTTCCCGCCGGAGTCCAGCACGCACATTTCCATTTACAGGATCGTGTCACTTGGGCGCTGTTGTTTTCGGCGTTGATCTGCGTTTCTGGCAGTTCATTTCAGTTCGGCTATAACACCGGAGCGGTGAACACGCCGGAGACGGTTCGTATTATTGTGAACATTTGTTTTTTATCGGTGAAGACCGAAAGCGCAGCGCAATTTCCCGTTGCGCTGAGGGTTAAAATCGAAATTGAAAATGTTAGCCGATCATTGGTTGCCTTCAACAAGCGACTGCGAATCAGTGTTTTTCCGCAATAAATGAATGTCATATCCAAACTTAGCAATCAGATATGGGTCGGTCTCAAATTGGCCAGACTGAATCTGGCTCCGGTCTCAATCAGGCCAGTTTCAATCGGGCTCGGCTCAATCTGGCTCGGCTCAATCTGGCTCGGCTCAATCGGGCTCGGCTCAATCTGGCTCGGCTTAATCTGGCTTGTTTCAATCTGGCCAGACAGAATTTTTTATTGCATGCGTGTGTGCACTACACACACCTTCTGATTTCAACCCGTTGGTGTTGCCGCTGTTCTGTTTTCTGTGCGTGTATACTCCGAACGTTTTTTGCAGATATCATGTTTCTGTCACTGTCTTCTACAGTTGGTTATTCTCTTTTTGTTGCTTTCTTGTTTTTTCCGCCTCTCGATAACTTCTCATTTCGTGTCTTTATGAAAAATCTATGTTCAGATTTGAAATCATGACAAAAAATTGGTCAGGAAAGGTAAAAGAAGGGTAAAATTGGTTCAATATAACTCGAAAAACATGCGTTCTTGCAGAAACCAAGGCAAAAAGGGAAACCAAAAAGCGTTTATGTGTTTACATTCCCACAATTTTATGACATAAATAGAAGACACACACAAAGATATAATAAAAAATTCTGTCTAGCCAGATTGAAACAAGCCAGATTAAGCCGAGCCCGATTGAGCCGAGCCCCATTGAGCCGAGCCAGATTGAGCCGAGCCAGATTGAGCCGAGCCCGATTGAAACTGGCCCGATTGAGACCGGAGCCAGATTGAGTCTGGCCAGTTTGAGACGATCCCATCAGATATCCATAAACCAACCGAGAATTTATATGACTGCAATTTGTTGGCGACGTGGTTGCAAATAGTAAATGCAGTATGTCGGATTGCTTGCACGGATTTGCAGGTGATGCGTGCGTGGGTGTCGGAGTCACACCGGTTCATGTACAACGAAACGATGACGCAGTCTGCAAACACTTTCATTTGGTCGATCACGGTGTCGATTTTCAGCATCGGTGGAATGCTGGGCGGACTGTTGTCAGGTATAGGAAGTTATTGTTTTTTCTGTACACACCCTAAACTGTAGGGAATCCGCTTTCGGTATGCTGTGCAGGCATTGTAGAGGCGGAGTTTGGTTTGTACGAAAAGCACCGTAATCACCAACGAATCAGCAAACTCTCTATAATTTATAGTTCGACTGCTAACTGGTGTGGATCGAAAATCGTATTAGAACTTTTACTGAATTTGAAAGCAAAAAAATAAAAATCTTCAAAAAACCAGGCTGGTTCGCCGACCGCTGGGGCAGACGTGGCGGGTTGCTCGTCAACAACGCGTTCGCTTTGATGGCCGGCATTTTGATGGGCGCCAGTAAAACAGTCGGGGTGTACTATCTGCTGATTCTAGGACGATTCATCATTGGATTCAATTGTGGTCGGTCGGGAAACGCGACTTTTTTTCTGACTGAAACTGAAAGACGCGGATTAGCTGAAATGAAACTTTTTGTTGAATGCCGGAACACACATAAATTTGGCGGCTCAGGGGTTATTTTGGCGGCAGAGCCAGTACTCAATCTATTCAAGGTTGGCTTTATGGGTTGGTTTTTGAAAATCGAGCTAATATGCAGTACAATGTACAAGGAGCACGCTTGGGGAGATATGTTTTTCTTCAAGTGCAACGTTCAAGCACACCTGCTTTTTGGAACGAAAACAAGAACAAGCACAGAACTTGTAACATTTTAACGCGACATCACTGTCTGGCTGCAAAATCACCAATAATCAAATCTGCACAATTTTATCATGCGGATGCGAGAGCGAGCGAAGCGAGCGGACAGCGTATCACGCATTAGATATGTATGAGCCGTTATACCCCAGCGCGCGTTTTCCATATAAAGAGGATGCGTCGTGCAGCGAGCACAATAACTTTCATAATTACTTATCATATTCCACCTTTTAAATGCGCAGAAAGCGCACTTTTCTACAGTAGTTTCATGTTCTCTTCAAGCCATTTCTCCTGATAAGCAGGCATCAACAGTAGTCTCGCGCCGATGTACCTGAACGAGATATCACCGAAAAATCTGAAAGGCAAACTTGGCAGTTCGCATCAGTTGACAGCGACCATTTCCATTCTTCTAGCGCAGGCTCTCGGAATGGAACAGCTGCTCGGCACCAAGGAGCTGTGGCCGATACATTGCGGTAAAGTCGTGCTTTGAAAACCGCAGTTTTTTTGCACGCTATTTTCAATCTGCACCAGCGATCCTGTATATAATTAGAAACACAATGTTAAGAACTTGAGCTTTTCGAGCTATATTGACTTTATGTAGACATTGAACTTGAAACAATGCAATTTCACCCAACAACCACCCTGTATGCAGTCGAGCGTTTCCATGCAGGTCTGATCTGTATCCCGGCGATTGTGCAGTTGATTCTGTTTCCATTGTGCCCGGAGACGCCCGGCTACTCGGTGGTGTTCAAGGACGACCGCGCGAAAGCGCAGCAGGATTTGAGGTGCTTGAGAGGCAGCGAGGACGTCAGCGTGGAACTGCACCGCATTCAGCTCGCTGGCAATCGAATGAGGGCTGCCACAGAGGTACAGTGTAAAGTGTGTTTGTCGGAACATGTACCTTTTTTTCAAGAATACACAGAGCGCACGGGCAACTTTCACTTACAAGAAGGGAAGAACGAATGTGTCGCCCGCTGGTGTTTATCGGCTAAAATCAGACACCTCAGCCCATTTGTGGCCTTAGCTCTGCAACTCGCTCTTTTTTCTTCTCACGCATATATGTACGCTCTGTATTATGCGAAATTGACAGGTGTGAAGATACATACATGTTCAATTACTTTAAAAAAATACATGCATGGTGATGATTGATTGGTCGCATTTAGGACCGTGCACCTTGCGCAATTAACACCGTTTGCAAATAAGAGTGGGGAGGGCCCTAGGAACATTCCGTGATACATGGAAAAGTTTTTAAACCAAGGGTGCAGGGACATTCTACTAATCAAGGCGCTTCAGGTTTACCCCCTGAGTACCTTACAACCGCTGTAAGGCTGTTATGAAACTGTTTTTTAATCAACTCTACATTTAAAACTAAAAATTAAAACAAAAAACCACTGGAAAACGCATAAAAATGTGTTTTTGCCCCATTTTTAGAGCAATAAAAAAGCCCGGGACAAAAATCTAAGGTCAGATTCAAATTCAGCGATCTTGAAAACCCCCCCTGGAGAATTAAAAATTAAAATTACAAGTTGTTTCTAACTTGATTTTTTCACTGTGAAACGAAAACGTGTGCAAAAAGCAAAAAAATCAACTTTTTACCCATTTTTTAGATCGACAAGTGGTCAGTTGCAAGATATCAAAACTGATTCAAATACAGCGGTTGTATGGCTGCTATAAAACAGCTTTGTTAAAAAAATCCGCACTTAAAATTAAAAATTAAAACAAAAAACCACTGGAAAACGCATAAAAATGTGTTTTTGCCCAACTTTTAGAGCAAAAAAAGTTCCGGGACAAAAATCTAAGGTCAGATTCAAATTCAGCGACCCCGAAACCCTCCATGTAGAATTAAAAATTATAATTACAAGTTGTTTCTAAATTGATTTTTCACTGTGAAACGAAAACGTGTGCAAAAAGCAAAAAAATCAACTTTTTACCCATTTTTTGGGTGGGCAAGTGGTCAGTTGCAAAATATCAAAACTGATTCCGATACAGCGGTTGTAAGGCTGTTGTAAAACAGCTTTGTTAAAAAAATCCGCACTTAAAATTAAAAATTAAAACCAAAAAACACTGGAAAACGCAAAAAATGTGTTTTTGCCCAATTTTAGGGCAAAAAAATGCCCGGGGCAAAAATCTAAGATCAGATTCGAATTCAGCGACCCCGAAAACCCCCCTGTAGAACCAAAAATGAAAATCGAAAAATTGTGTTTATGAGCTCAAAAAAATGTTTAAAAAAATAGCGTAATTTTAAAAAAAGTAATTTTAACTAGCGTCGTAGCGCCTCAGGGACCCCCCTTGCAAGGGCTCATTGATACAGGGCCTTAAAGAACTCCGCAAGATCTTTCACGTGAATATGTGTGAGGTTCCAGAAACTGTGCAACTACGAGATACGGTAGGGCTAAAAAGGTACACTTTGCGAAAAATCGCAAAAAATCGAGGGTTTTTTAACTTCCGCGCCCTAAAAACGACCTTTATAGGCATAATCAGGGGGTACTCAGGGGGTAAACCTGAAGCGCCTTGATTAGTAGAATGTCCCTGCACCCTTGGTTTGAAAACTTTCCCATGTAGCGCAGACCCCCCCCCCCCCCCACTCTTATTTGCAAACGGTGTTAACACTCGTGGTTCTTTATGCCCTTGTTATTGTGTGTCCTTGCTTTGTGTCAATTGTGTGTCAGGCAACAGCATGAAATCGCAGACACTTGAAAGTACACAAATTTTAGAACGAAACTTTCATTCCGCTGACAGATAACAACGTTCGCAGATTCGAGCTTGCACTATAAACGGGAAATTAAAAAAATTTAAAAAATCAAAACTTTTGTTTATTTCAGGTCTCTTTGAAGGACATGTTTATCGAGCCACTTTTGCGTTGGCCCATGGTGATCGCCGTGATGATGATGTTCTCGCAGCAATTCAGCGGCATCAATGTGGTTGGTCGATTCAACGGAACGCTGATTGGCTGCAATTAAAAGCGTGATTGGTTGTACATTTTTGTGTTAGGTTAGGGGTAACCAAACCAAACAAATCAGTGTGTTTGACACCTTTCTTGTCAATAATGAAAACCTCGTGAGCTTGCACGCTACGCAAATGTGTCTTTTGCACCAATACAAGTCCCCCAAAATGATTAGAAATCATCTGTAAATTAGCATCTGTAAACTCCGATATTTGCAAAACGCCCAATCAACAATCCAAAATCCAACAACCAACCAATTTCAGGCGATCTACTACTCATCCAACATCTTCAAAGGCGCCGGCCTCGGCGAGCACAGCGCCAACTATGCGACGCTCGGTATGGGCGGAGTCAACGTGCTGACGACCGTGCTCAGTCTGTTGGCGGTGGATAAGTTTGGGAGGAGACCGCTACACCTGGCCGGTCTCAGCGGCATGTGGCTGTGCAGCATTCTGCTGGTCGCCTCGTTGTCAATGAAAGTGAGTGTGCAAGTTGCAGAGTCATCGATTTGGCGCAGTCTGATTGGTTGCATCATGTTCTGGTGACCAATCAACAAAATGGAGTGAATCACAGTTCGGTTCTGGATTTTCAAGGTTTTGTTTGCAGAAAATCGGTTTCGAATGGGCTGCCGTTTCGTCCATTGTTTGGCTTGTGTTGTTCGTGGCGACGTTTGCGGTGGGACCAGGTGAGGAAATAAATCTGTTATCCAAAAACGTTTCCAGTGATTTGCGAATCAATTGGCAATGTGATTGAACATGTTGATTGGTCAATCGATTTTTGAAAAAGCTTGATTTCTCAATTTCTTGCTCAGACGACGCAAAAGTGAAGCAGTAAAAGTAATTACACATCAGTTTTTTTTCAGAGCGTTAATGTTTGAAAACGTGTTCCTTCATGATCACAACAGGCTCAATACCGTGGTTCTACGCGAGCGAGATATTCGCCGACAATTCACGCGGTCGTGCGAACAGCGTCGCCGTGATGACGAACTGGCTCGCGAACTTCTGTGTCGGTCTGCTGTTTCTGCCGTTAAAGGTGAATTATAGGCAATCTGCTGATTGGTTGGTAGTATCACGTGATGCACACTTTCTGTCCGCGCATTGCTGCAAAGGCGGAGTCCGTCCTGTGAAAGCATGCATCATCAATCAACCAATCAGCTGATTGCTGTATAGAGGAAATTTAGAGTTCGACGGTAAATAAAATGTGGAGCATTAAGACAAACACATGAAAACAAGATACAAATCGCACTCAGAATATCTTCAAGAACCATGAAAAACTATTCAACTGAAAAACTACACATTTTTTTAAATTAAAAAAATTGAAATTTCTTGATTCGCCTTTCGTTAAGTAACATAATTTCCGTAATTTGTTTCGCGTTTTTTCCAGGATGCAATCGACCAGTACTCGATGTTGGTGTTCACCGGTCTTCTGATGTTGTTCATCATTTTCACGTTCAAATTCGTGCCCGAAACGAAGCAACGAACACTGGAGCAGATTCACGAGGATCTTTTCGACCGACAGCCGAGATTGTGTCAGGACGGTCAGATTGAGAAGACGCACGCGAAATTTTGTGAAAAAAATGGACAGAAAGTAACTTTTTGAGATGAGGTAAATGCCGCCGTGCCGTGATAGGAAAATGCACACCCCAATAATTGTCCTCTTTATACCCCCAAAATATAAGTGCTTCTACACTATAAAATTACTTCTAACCTATGAAAGATTGGTGGTATTTTTTGTTTTATTAAGAATTTTACTATTATTTATTTTTTGTGTCGTTCAATTAGGTAAAAAAATTTATGGGAATTTTATAAAGGTAAAAAAAGTTTAAATATACCCCCTGTAGAATGAACTAACACAAGAATCTGTTTATAAATAACCCCCCCCCCGCCACCAAAAACCCACCCCTTAAAAAGTCGCTGACGTATTAATCCCCCATGGGGGTTTATTGGAGGTAATACGGTAGTTTTATTCTCTTTATAGTGCAGCTGTATTGTGGATTATAAAAAAGTCACAAACGTAAAACAGTTAATTGAACATGCAATAAAGTCTTGGCAAAAAAACAGCGCAGTTTGACAGCAATGTTACAATGTACGTATACCGTATTACCTCTAATAACCCCCCAAATTAAACCCCCCCAAATAAACCCCCACCCCCTCGACAAGTTTCCAAATAATCCCCCAAAAATAAACCCTCATGGGGGTTTATTAGAAACCTGTTTGAAACACATACCTAGCGAATTCAGTGGCTGAATGCAGTGACATTGGTGAAATTGTGCTACCAAAGGCCCCAAAGGGATGAGTTAGTGGTAATTTCATTACAAAAGGCTGTTACAAAAGGAAATCTCTGTGAAAAGTAGAAGTTTCTGCGACTTTCTTGCCTGCCATGCAAGGTATTTTTGCCATTTTTCAACAAACCCCCACCGCTAGAATTTGTTTGTAAATAACCCCCCCCCCCAAAATAACCCCCCCCCCAAAATAAACCCCCACCCCCAGAAGTCGCTGAAGAAATAAACCCCCATGGGGGTTTATTAGAGGTAATACGGTATGTACAGTACATAATACGGACATATATGTGAGTGACATTAGCAGCTCGTGAGTGCATGTACTTATCAAACTTGTTTTTTGGTTTGTATCTGCCTGTGTGCAACATATTACTATGTTAATTGTGATTATATCTTCAAACTACATACATAGGACGCATATCAAACAAACAAAATCATATTTATCAAAAACATCAGAAATATGATGATTTCAATCGGCAGTTGTCTGAACAGCGGGTATCCTTTCACTTTCACCGCACCGTTGCTCGCATTCGAGTCTGGATTTGAATTGATTTTCATTCCCGCCGCATCCGCGGTAAAAGAACGGTCTGCATCTGCGGTTTTTCGAGTCGTAATACCATCTTCTGAAGTGTTGTTGTTGAGCTTGTTGCAAACACGTCATTCCCTCGTTTTTCGATAATTGACAGACTGTTATATCGAAAACTGCACTTTTCACCTGATGTGATCCTGGAAAACCTTTTCCGTTTGCTTAAAACCATGCCCAGTGTTCGGACGGACTGCCCGAAAATTAGTTCGTGAATCTCACAAAATACAGATGATGTGCATGAAGTTAGAGAACAAAAAGCATCTATACGTAGCATCTACCATCTGCAATGTATTATCTACCGTTGCAAATCATTGAACAATACAGAAAACTGTATGTTGATTAAACCGTTTTATGGCAGTAAAATTCTACGAATTTCTAAAGTACACAACCAATGCAACCATTCTCAACAAACTGTTGACTCTATTTTTTAAAATACGCTTTTTATCTTTTCTCCCATACCTCCTCCGCAGGCGGTCACACAATCCAACTGCGTCGGAAACTCATTCCGATTGACGCTGTCGATCGGTCTCGATCCGTAGTAATAGTGCTGTTCACATTGACGGCTATCCGAATTGAAATGGTAACGCGACTGGGCGCCCACCGCGGCCGCCATGAAACCGACGTCCGGCTCCAGTTGACAGCGAGTATTTAGTCGATTAGTTCGTTCTCGAACGCACTCTTTGCGACATTCGTCAACGGTGCTGAATTCGTTGTCGTCGTTGTTCAGTCGTGCAGTGCCGTAGTAATAGTACGGCTCACACTCGTTCGTCGCACTGTTGTAGTGGTAACGTGACTGAAAGAGCGTGGGAAAATCAGTTTTATCGGATGAGTTCCTGCGGTTCGCGAAACAAAATGAAATGAAATGAAATCGTGGTTTATTGGGGAATTCGTTGTGGAAGAAATTTTTTTCATGAATTTCGTCACTTGAATAGCCAATAGTCGTTTCTTGAATACCCGAAAAATCGTCACTTGAATAGCAAATAGTCGTTTCTTGAATACCCGAAAGCCGTCTTTTGAATACCCAAGAGTTCTCCCTTGAATACCCAAGAGTCGTCCCTCCTTGAATACCCTAAGGCCTAAATACCCAAACTCGTATCGTAAACACTTAAAGAGCGTCTCTTAATTCTCTTGATAACCATGAAACTTGTAGAGAGCGTTTCTGTACCTGTGGAGCCAGTGCAGCCGCCAGAAAACCAATATTGTGCTTTTTTCCGCACCGATTTTCGACGTTCTTTTCTGTTTCCACGACACAAACCTCTTGACAATCTCGTAAACTGGCAAAATCGTTTTCATTTTCTTCGCTCCTCAACTCAACAAGTCGTATTCTGCTTCCATAATAGTAATGGTGTTCGCAGACGCCGGAATCGGAGTTAAAATGATAACGATCTTGGGGTGCGACCGCGGCGGCCATGTTGCCAATGTTATAATCTTGAAGGCATCTTTGCGGAAGGGTGCTGAGCGCTGAAATCGATTGATTGATTGATTAATTGGTTAGTTGATTTGTTGATTGATTGATTGGTTAGTTGATTGACTGATTGATTGATTGATTGATTGGTTGACTGGTTTGATTTATTGATTGATTGATTGCTTGCTTGATTGATTGATTGATTGATTGATTGATTGATTAATTGATTGATTGATTGATTGATTGATTGATTGATTGATTGATTGATTGATTGATTAATTGATTGATTGATTGATTGATTGATTGATTGATTGATTGATTGATTGATTGATTGATTGATTGATTGATTGATTGATTGATTGATTGATTGATTGATTGATTGATTGATTGATTGATTGACTGTTTGATTGACTGGTTGATTGATTGATTGGTTGATTGATTTGTAATTTTTATAATTTTAAAAATTTGCACTTACCATCGTTGCTGAACAGAAATATTGTGAGAAACTGAATTGTCAACCGCCGTTTCTTGTCTGCCATGGGCATTTTTAATGTTATCTGGATTGCTGAAAAAAAACAAAGCAATTTTTTAAACATGCAATAAAAGACGCTTGTTGATGCAAACACTCAAATGGATTTATTTATTTCTACAGCGAAAAAAACGCAAACCTGAAAAACACTATTATTATGCATTGCTGTGCGACAATAAACTGGGATGTTAAACTTTAAAAGTGCTACTGAAAAAACTTTTCAACTAAATCAGTGAAAAAAACCAGCACAGTTGATGCAAACTGTTATTCTAACACACGTTTATTATTATTATTTATTCAAAGAGTGCCAATAGTTTTTTGTTGTGTGGTTGTTGTTTATTATGTGTGGGTGTCACAGGTTGGCAACAATACCGTAAAGTCTTGCATATAAGGTTCCTCCCACTTATAAGACCCCCACCCAAAAGTGGGCGGAGTGTCACACGGCGGGAAACCAAAAAATTCAAAATTTTGACGTGGTCGAAATCTTACCCCGTTTGTAAGACCCGGAATTCCTAATGTTCGCTTTATAAGACCTCCCCCCACGTATAAGGCTGTCACACGAAATTCCACTTTTTTCAGAAATTTTTGATTTTCAAATTTATATAAGGAGACCTTATATGCAAGACTTTACGGTATTATTGTTAAAACCGCATCCTGTATATTGCGGTTACTCATCACGTCAATAACAATCATTTAGTATTTGCCCAGTTTCGTTTCAATAATGTTGAATGTGTTGCCGTTAGGATGTCGAACAGAATGGGCTCCCCCAAAAAAAGGAAAAAAGGCACTGGGAAATTTCTGCGTAATTGCGTAATAATATACTTTGCCGTTGCGCAAAGTTACTTTGGACACAAACTGTTGGACATTCAATCGATTAAAAAAGTAAACACGACGTTGTTTCAATGTTGTTATGAAGTTGCCATCAATAATGCAGTTGGGGGTATTTCTTCAACGTGACACGTTTGTTTTGACCAAAAAGTCCCACATGCGCACAGGTGTGCACACACATTGCAATTTTCACATATTGAAGATTTGAAACCAAACGGACTTTATTTTGTCTAAAAAACTGTTTTTGTGTGCAATGCGCATTAGGTGTATTTTATGTTTTATCTGCATTTATCGAGACTTTGTTGACCGTTGAACCAGGCACGGAAAACGAAATACAAGTATTCATGCGTTGAGTTGTCCATAATACAAAATCGTCATTTGCAGAGAATTCACCGTTGGCTCTTTATTTGTTGGTGTGCCAAAGATGCCGGGCACCCGTTTGGAATCGTGATCGCAAAAAACGCCCATAGCTGAAAGGCCACGTGTGATCGATGAATTCCTATGAAAAATGTCCACCATCGCGTGAAACGTCACTGCGGGGCCTGAACGATAGAATTCTCCGACGTCTGTTGACAGTCGCTCAATGTCGAAACAGCAAAAACTCACGCACACACTGGTCAGCTTCCTGATGGGCGTCCTCGTATTCGGCGTCTACAACGAATGGCGACAACTGAACGTCTCGAAAACGGACTTCTTTGCCTCATACGTTGTTCCCATTACTAGCCGCAATAATAAAACATCATCGCAGAATACCACAAGACTGCCGATGATCATTCCGTATAATCTAAGCGGACCGATTCCAATAGAGCACCCGATGAACTGCACCGTGACAAAGTCGGCGCCGCCATTCCAAGTTTGCGTTCACCCGGCGAATGAGGACATTTTCATATCCAGCGCCATTTTGAAGAGCGGCACGTTTGAGGCTCTCTACAATCAGTGGATCAAGAGAATGAGTGACGGTTAGTGTTTGTGTGTTTTGTTCGCTGCAGCACTTTAAAAACAGTTTGAATCTAAACTGAGGAGACTTTTGTTTTGAGAACCGATGAACACGGTATTTGTCCTTTCTTCTGGGCTCCAGACTAAAGTGTGCACGCAGAGGTAGGAATGCTTCATCAATTGCGCGGCAATTCAAATTTGCGACGTACGTAGTCGCATTCATTATTCGTATTTGTTGCTTCAGCTGTGCGGCCTTTCCCACAGCGAACATCGGACCTAAAACCAAACCATTGTTCTGCAATAAAAAAATACTCTAAAAATCATGTAAGAGAAACCAGAAACGAAAACCACAGAAACTTTTAGAACACTCGGGCGCCACAGTTTTGAATGTCGGAGCGAACATTTAACAGAAACGAAAACCACCGAAAATTTCAGAATACCCAGGCGCCACATTTTTGGATGCTGGAGCGAACATCGGCATCTACGCACTGTACGCTGCCATGCTGCGTTTGCCCGTGCTTGCAATCGAACCGTCCACTCTGAACATTCCTCATTTGCAACTTTCCGCATCTTTGAATGGACTGTCGGACAGGATCACGTTGTTACCGTATGCTCTTTCGGACAACCGAACCGAATACACGATGACAAAGGATCCAACGAATAACGGTAGGTAGGTACATACAGCAAATGCTTATCAGTGGCATACAACAGTCTACGACAAAGAGACATAACATAAAAATGACGTCATTTACCGGTACATGCATATGCGTGGTGTGAGTTTGTATTGATCTGCCTGCGAGTGCGCTTTTTTCATGTCTATCCAACCAGCTGATTTGCAACTGTGGCTCAGTCGATTAGGGCGTAAATTCAACTATGATTGACTGTTGTTGGCTCAAAACCACCCAAGAGCAATGCAAAAAAAACTGGAAAGTATTACGATGTCGGATTTACGTGGAGTGGTGTTGGTGTTGGTTCAAACTGAAAGTGTGTCTGACGTTCTTCCAGACATGCCACACATAATGAGTGCCACAAAAGAGACTCTGCGTCTCATGAAACACGATGAAACTGGTTTCCAGGTCACACCTACATCATCAAAAAGTCGCGCGATCTTTTGAAACCGATGAAATTTCGCATCAAAGTGCAAAGCGTGCTGCTTGATGACTTGATTGAGTTTGTGCACACCGACAGTGTGCTGATGAAGGTCGATGTTGAGGAGCACGAGTGCAACGTCATCAGAGGCGGACGACGCTTTTTGACGGTGCGTTTTTTTCTTTCTGTCAATCGCAAGACCGTCTGCTTTTCTCTTACCATGTGCCGCTGCACTAGAGTTGCCACGGTAGGCCTTTTTTGGTCACGGTACGGTTTACGGTTTGAGACGCAATTTTTTTCACGGTTTCGGTACGGTACGGTAAATTGAAAAGCTCAACGGTACGGTTTTCGGTACGGTTTGAAAAATTTTAAAATCGCACGGTACGGTTTCGGTACGGTTACCGTGGATTTTGAATTTACACGGGCGGTAAACCGTATTTTTACGGTTTGAAAATTAAAAAGTTTTAAAATGCACTGTGCTTCACTTTTTGTTTCTCTCTGTGCTATTTTGTTGTGTTGTATGTCGCCGTTCTCGTTCAGTCAGACAAGCAATGGAAGCGGCAGTGGGACAAAAACAAAACACGGTTATGTTGGAGATTGGAACATTGACATAGAGGCTGATTCAGATGTTGACGACTAAATGAGTGACGTCGTCAATCGTCATGCAAAATGGCCAAGCCAATGACCACCCTTTGTTTTCGTTTTCAGATCAGAACATGTTGTTTTCAACCACCATTTTTAGGCAGTTTGCCCAGTCAGGATTTCATCAAAAAGACGTTATGAAATTATGGTTTTTCAACTTGAGCCCTTTCGCATGACGCCAACAAAAGAAACAAAAGTAAACAAGCGTAAACAACAGTTTTTGTAATAATTTAATCTCGAGAACCCGCTCGATTTTTTAGTGCTTTTCAAACGTTTCAAATGTTTGTTTCAAGCTTTTCGATTAGGTGTCAATTCTATGTCAAAGATGATTCTTTTATAACTCTGTTTCGCTAATTTTGCAATCGTTGACAATTTTTTTAAACTATTTGAATTTGCTGCCCCCGTTTGTTCTCGGTTAGTTAAGTTAAACTTGGTTAAAGTGAAGTCGTTCCCGTTAGACTTTTTCTGCGTGACATAAACTTGTTTAAACGTGACTTGATTGTTTGACAACTTCATTTTTCAAAGTCGCTAAGTTTGACCCGAAGAGGCCCCTTTATTTTTTTATTTTACAGAACTGGCCGGGAATCGATACCCGTTTATTTGCACAATCCCATTTGTGTTTTTTATGCCCGCTTTTGCACAAAAATGTTTTTTAAACAATATTATTTCAGTTTCTACTGTTTAAAAATTGCAAATTTGTGTTCACCAAAATTTTGCTTTTTGAAAGTCACAGAATTTTAGTTAAAATCTTGTAAAAACTGCTGTTTGTTTAGTGTTCTCACAGTCACAATCGATCTTCATGACCTGTTTTATTGTCATTAATTATTAATTAGCGCGTGTTTTATTTTAGTTTTTTAGTATACACCAAAAAAACTAAAAAAAGTAATGTGAAAGCCGTTGATTTTTATAACGGCACAAAAAAACAAATAAAATTTTTATGTATCCGTGGGACATGCAACCTATATGATACCAACGAAAAATCAAACGCACGCCACGCCACACACAGCGCACGCACACAAAAAAAGCTTGGTCAAACCGTCAATTTTGGAAAAAATACGACGGTTTCGGTACGGTTTGCCAAAATTTTGCCACGGTACGGTCAACGGTACGGTAATTGTATTTTGATGACGGTACGGTTTTCGGTACGGTTTGGAAATTTTAAAATCGCACGGTACGGTCACGGTACGGTACGGTAAAACCGTACCGCCCGTATTTTTACGGTTTTTACGGTTACCGTGGCAACTATACGCTGCACAACAACAAAAAAGCACTGGCACGACACTGTGCGCGCATAATCGCCTCGGTTACAGTGTTTGTTTGCTGCTACACACACCATTGCCTGGTACATCATGGAAAAACACGCTGTAATTTTATCGAAAACTTTCTGCTATTTCACCAGCATTTCAACGTGCCGTACATTCTGATGGAATGGCTGTTCGTGGACAAGGCCGAAACGGACTGCAGAGATGAGATGTTCGAAATACTGACCAATTTTGGCTATACAACTTTCGACATGATCGGCCGTCGAGTGAATCTCAACGAAACGTTCGGTGGGCACGACGCGATCTGGGTGAAAAACGATTCCAGGCCACTGTTCACTTAGCAGCAGTGCAGTTCTCCAATGTGTGCAATGTAGCTGATACTTATGATCAGAATGATTAGATTAGATGCATTTTTCTGACAAATATAGCTTTTATTTTGTTTTTATTTTGTTTTTATTTTGTATTTTGCTGAACCACCAAAATGAAATACCTGTATTCATAAAGCGGAAAAGGCAATCCGCTTTGATAATTGTAAATTCGGAAAAACATCTATTTGATCATTTCTATCTGCTTTTATTGTCAATTCATATTTGGTTGACATGAATATCAGTGAAAATTTGTTGATATTAAAAAACCACAATGAAAATTCACACACAACGAAAACATTGTACAAACGACTAGAGACTGATACAAACATCATCAAATTCAGCAAACACAATCAGCAAAAATGAAGCCATACAACATAAAATGATAGTGTTTTGATTGGTTGATTGATCAGTCAATCATCGATTACAGCCAGCTTACAATTACAAGCTGTCAACAAAAGATGAGATCGTGATTGCAGGCGTGGTGACGGCGCTGGAGGCGTATTGTGACTGATATTTCGTAATCTTTCTTGTTGATAGCTTCTAGCAGACAGGCTTTTTGAAAATCAAAACAATTTTGCCACTTATTACAACTTTTTTCTTTCAACCGTGTGTCCGGCGGTATTTAAACAAAAAACGGCACTGACAGCAAACTGTAGCAGCAATAAAACAAAACACGATGAAAAAAGCTGCAACAAAGGGCGAACTATTGATTGAAAAAACAGGTTCCTCCAAAAAAAACAACAACAAAAAACAAGCAGATTGTTAGAAACTGTCCAATAATGAACAACGTCCTACTACATCTACACAAACTGCTGTCGCCATGTGCACCAACAGATTCTAATAAACAGAAGTTACCATAAAACGCAAATGATTCCGCGTAACTGAAAAAAATGAAGTGTATCACAGGAAACAAGAAAAGAAGAAAAAACCATAACCTTATTTACACAACGAAAAAAACGAGCCAGAGAAAGAAAATAAATGGCTGTGCAGTCAAATCACACAATATTGGTTTTGATCGAGCTGATTTGTTGAAAATTTCAAATTTGAACTTTCTTTTTCAGAAATGCGTATCCAACTGCACGAGAAAAATAAAAAAAGATAAGTTTCGGGCAGAGGGTAAGAAAAAACCCAAAAAACGAACCAAACGCGACGTACAGTAAAGTCAGTTTATACTGACCAGAATTGGAAATGACGTCATGACATTACAAACCATCAGACTGGGCCACAAACAGCAGAAGACGACAATTAAAGTGCGAAATCAGACAAGAAACAGGCTTTATATTTCTGAGGAAACACTGAAGAGCGTTCACTGTTCTCCACCTGTTATTCCCTGACGTTTTTTATTATAATTTTCCCGGGACATTTATAAAACACGTATTATAAGCTTGTAGTGCCAAAAGTTCGGGAGAAGACCAAGTAACTGCTTGAATCACTGTAAATCGTGCGCGTTTCAGCCGTGATTTTTGACACTACACCACGCACTATACATATGCCGCACCAAATACAACACACACCGCTCAACACTGCCGCAGCACGCAATAGCGCAACTGTCGAAAACTACCGAGACACTTGCCGGCCTCGCATTTGCGGCGACGCATCGTGACGCCACGGCCGCAGGACACCGAGCAGACCGTCCACGGCGTCCACTCGGACCAGCGAAACGAGGCGTCCGGTTTTTTCGGTGTGCTTTGCGGTTTCGGCTGCTTCTGAGTGTTGTCCGTTGTTGGCCGGTTGTGGTTTCTATCGGCGTTGTCGCCCGCGCGCCCGTCGATTTCGTCGGAACGATCTGTGATTGTATTTGGTTGGGAGACGCGGTTGTTTGCTTGTTTGGTTTCGGTGGTGGTCTCCGCGCGCGCGGCACTAATTCTCCGTTGTCTTGTGTAACGATTGTGCTTTTTCGATTGTATTTTTTATTATTTTAGGGCCGAAGCAAGAATTCGAGTCAAGTCATTTCGACCACACCACGACGCCATTTCTCCAGCCGTGGTCTATGTTTTTGATAGGGAGTGAGACAGCACGATTCTAATGCGGCGGTTGGTCATGCACGCAGGCTCTGAAAAGCAAGCTGCAATAATTCCCAAAACAGCAACAGAAACCCTCAAAAGCGGTGACAATTGTAATTTTAAGCGAATTGTCTCCAAACATCGCATGCATTTGTGGGAAAGACCTTAGAAATAGATCATGCACACAGCAAACAAACAGCAACATCAATTGAAATACTACATTTCCCGAAAGAATTTCACAGAAATCATACAAATAAAAAATATCCGAAATCAAAAAAAAAAAATCATGGAAATGTTTACCGGCACGGTACATGCAATAAAAAGCAAACAAAACTCTTAAAGCAAGGATAGCAGAAAAAGAACAAAACGATACACGTTATATGTAAAACTTTCAGATTTTTGGTGAGAGATACAATGAAAAGTGTTTTCAAAAGGAAACTATTTCAGCGGTAGATGATCCATTTCTGCATGCATTGACATTTTTTGCTTTCACTCAAAAATCTGAATCATGAACTTAGTTTTGAAGGCAAGAACTCAAACGAAACGATTAACGAATAATGAAGTACAGAGAACGCTGAAATTTTTGTTATCGGTTGCATTACTTGCATACGCATATGCGAATCCCATATACAAAATGCAGCTAGCCGGTCAAACCGCTATTTCTATGTTATGAGTGCCAATAATTACCGAATGTTTTTATTTGCGTGGGTGCATGAGATATCGGTATCCAGCCGTTGTTGCCAGAAAGGAAAACATTTCAAACTACGTAGTGCGTGAATGTACAAAAAAAACCAAAACCAACCCCCCTTCCCCCCTTTTAAAACCACCCCCCCCCCTTATCTCCTCATTTATTCCCATACTGTACAAGAACGTATCGCGATTGTTTCGATTTCCACACAGTATACTCAACAATCGCTGTCCTGAGGTAAACAGGTTCGCGTCAAGACCCAGCTGCCGCGACACGGCGGCCGATGCCTGCAGCGGCGATAGCGGCGTTGTCGACGGGACTCGCAATGGCACCGTGACCAGCTGCCCCACGCGGACCACTGGCCGTTGCTGCGCACGGCGGAGGAGGAGCCGGGCAACTGCGCATCTGTGCGTACAGATAGGGCATGCAACACGAAACTTACGGTGTGTATGCTGCTGCTACTACACGCTGATTGGCTGAATCACTGTGGGCGGAGCTGTGTGAACGGGCACTGATTTGTCGGAAATTCTTATCCTTTGCTAGTCCCAGACTATTCTAATGTTCCTACGCGATTCCTATTCCTATTCCCAATATCATTTTCCGAATCCTAATTTTGATCCAAATCCTATTTCGAATCTATTCCCATTCCCAATCCCATACGCAATCAATTTCCTGTTCCCAATCTTATTCCCAATATCTACTCTATTCTTGTTCCCAATCCTATTCCTATTCCAATATGATATTTTTTCTTTTTTTGTACGGAGCATGGTAGTTTAGCAGAAACTTTTTTGTTCGCAGTATCGAAACACCAGTTGGAGTTTAGGATATCTTTTATGAGTGATGGAGAACAGAGACTATCTGAAACTTCTTCCTGTTGAAAACGTTTCTGATAAGCACTTCACTGCGCGTTTTCTGCTTCAAGTCAATTTTGAGAAATTTTTCTGTGTTCGTTTCATATTGTCCGAAAATTGACGGTGGAAGTGGCGCCGGAGTGTCATGATGCAGCCAATCACCGTGTGTGAAAAAATCATGTTGCACAGAAATTGAACGTGTTCCGTCTACCTGAAGTTCTTTTGAAAGGCAAAAAACAAAGTTCAGTGATGGTTTCTTTCAGCAAACTAAGCTCATTTTGCGGTTATACCGTAAACTCGCAGGTAGGTTTTGTTTAGTATGCATTGTAACCCCTAAATTTAAAGAAAATTTGTAAAGAATTTAATCTGCTTGCGCAAAAAACAAATGTTGATATTCAGGTAGTTTCATTTTGAAACGAAACAACAAAATGAGCTCAGTTAGCTGGCATGCTTAGTAGAGGGTGAAATTTCACAGAAAGTCTACACAACACAACAGTTACATTGCAGAAGATAGTTTAACTAGAAAATTGCGATGATACACGCGCTTCTATCTGTTGAAGATGTGTGGTGCTTAAAAACATGTGATTAGCATAATAAACGTGCCATAAAATTGTGATGCAAATGGATTTTGTCAAAAAATATTAAGTACACTTATTCAAACGTGTTCGTTGAAATGACTTCAATGAAGATCACCGCACAAGCATTTTTGTAGATCTTTTCACATGTTTTTCTATCAAGGAACTGACCAGCAAATGCGTTCATCTTATGGTGACAGGCGGATGTTTCACATGGACATCACAAGGCACATGACGTCATTTCAGTTGGACACGTTCGAATAAAAACTGACCGTCATTAAGTATAACCTATTTTTTTAAACGTGTCCCACTGAAATGACGTCATGTGCCGCCAAATATGCGCTTGCCGTTCACAGCAAACCAGACTTTCCGTTTAGCATATTTTTCCCCGTAAACAAATGGTGAATGTCGAGTCAGTCACACCAAACTGACATTTTAGTGCCTGTACTTTTACAAACGGTCGTTTTTAAAGCAAATGACGTCATTTTAGTCCGGACACGTTCGAATAAATCCACAACACATGAATTAGCACACGGCAAGCGACGTTTAAAGTCACCACTTATAACTTAGCGCGTGATTACACGCGCTGTTGCTTTCGTTTCATCCGTCTGCCACTACCCAACAGAACATTACAATGCAAGTGAAAGCAAACCGTAAAATCTAGTAAAAAATGTTTCACCAATGCTTAAAAATCCCTGCTGCAAGAGCAAGGGAGTGATGCAGTATGTAACAAACAACACCAACATTACAATCGCAAATAAACCACATTATTAAATTATCTTACTATTCGAGCAGTTTTCCACTTACCAAAATATTATTATTATTCGAGCAGTTTTCCACTTACCAAACGTGCTGCACGAAACGCTGTTGCATGAGCGTACCGCTGAGCTCAAGCCGCGGCAAGCGACAGTATGCGAGAGACAGGTTCGCGTGCGCCGCCTATATCCGCCACCGCATGAAGCGGAACACCTACGACACGTCACATGGTTTGTTTATTCTAATCTGCCATACAGTAATGACACCACAAGTTTCATACCCTGCCTGGTTAAATTCTCGAAACCGAACAAAAAGCGGGGAGTTTTACATTCGGTTTTTTTGGTTGTGAACACACGCAGCGACAATTGCAATGGTTACACAAGGAACTTGTAAAATGTTATGTGCGATGGTCAGGTTGTATATCGGCAAATGGATTGATTAAAAAGGTCACCTATAACGTGGGTCACTCATTTCAAAAAATTGAGCCAAAAGCTTAACTTACGAATTCTGGTAATTTTTATGAAGAAAAAAGAAACCTTTCGTTTTTGAACACCCTATGACCATGATGCCTTTTTGTCTCTGACAGATTCAAATAAACAGACCATAACACCACAGGGAATGTAATTGCCAAAGGACCACATTCGGGTAAATTGTTAAAGCAGGGTAAAAATCAAACCTATTTTACCCGTGCGCAAAACTTCTCTGATCCAATAGATTGATTGGACAAAATCGCATTAGACCATTTGCATTGATTGGTGCACTTGGGAGATGCAGCCAATCAGTGTAACTGAACAGAGTTGCGCACGGGCAAACTTTGATGCTTCTCCCTTCTTCAAAGCACCGATCCCAAACCAGCTTTCACCGCAAAAACCGCTCCCAAAATCTACTGCTTATGCCAAGATTTCATGCATGAACATGGATATGGGTGCCAGCGAAAGACCCGTGCGATGTCACGATGGTACCACAAGTGCGGCTAACTGGAGAAAAAAAAGCCAACACCTTTGCATTCTCGAACTGCTGCCATAACTGGCCTGACATAACAGCACCGTGATATGTGTACACCACCGACATCGTAAGGGTCTTGCTTGGCACATTGTGGACAATCTTGATTAGCTATACACCTAGCCTGCCATTTCTTCATGGAGTCTTTTTGCAACCTTTCAACGGCAAATGTACTTTTGCGGCCCAAGAGATTGCGGCCTGGACGATTGCGGCCGAAGCGTAGCGGCCTGAAGGATTGCGGCCTGGACGATTGCGGCCGAAGCATAGCGGCCTGGACGATAGCGGCCTGGACGATAGCGGCCTGGACGATAGCGGCCTGGGACGATTGCGGCCTGGGACGATTGCGGCCCGGGACGATTGCGGCCTGGGACGATTGCGGCCCACAAAGTTTTCATGCTTTGTCACCTTTCCAGGTCAATTGCTATCTATCTAGAAAATTTGCTCCAGCCATCTATATCGCCCGGCTCGTGTACTATTCCGGCCCGCGAAATTCCGGCCCGTAGAATTCCGGCCCGCTCATTCCGGCCCGAAGAATTCCGGCCCGAAGAATTCCGGCCCGGAGAATTCCGGCCCGGAGAATTTTCGCCAGCAAGAACAATATTAAACCACACGAAGTGATTTTTGGTAAATAAATTCTTAATTTTTTATTTTTGTGTAGAACTTGCTTGCAGTGACTTGTTGTAGGTTCCTAATCCTAAGCCAAGTCTTTTTGATAAGGTAAAACGGTCACAAATCCTGTTCATGATAAAAAAATTTAAAATTTGTAGTTTCTTTTTTCCAAAAGGTTTCACTTTCCAAAAAAGCAAACAGGACGAACATCATTGAAAATACACTGTAACATGTGAACATCGATATTTTTATTTTATTATTTCATTACCAAAATCACTTCGTGTGGTTTAATATTGTTCGTGCTGGCGAAAATTCTCCGGGACGGAATTCTCCGGGCCGGAATTCTTCGGGCCGGAATTCTTCGGGCCGGAATGAGCGGGCCGGAATTCTTCAGGCCGGAATTAGCGGGCCGGAATTGAATACCCCCCCCCCCATATCGCCCACCCCCCCCCAACACCCCTGCTCTGGAACAACAATGGTTTAAGCCATCGTCGTCGTCGTGTCTGCTGCGTTTGCGTCGAATCGATCGTTGATATTTGCGCCAATATTTGCGCCGCTGTTAGCAATAAAATAAATTGAATTGAATGGATATTGAATTAAAATTGAATTGAATTGAAATGAATTGTTGTTGTTTGTTGTCCAAATCCCTATGTTTGAAAATTCAAGATTCTGGAGGTTTGATTTGAAACAAATGCTGGGGGTGGGGTTAAGGTTGTTAAACAAAAATCGAATGCCGATGTGATCAAAAAATGTCGAAATTTTTCCCTCTAATATGCTCTGAAAACCTTAATTTTGGCACAATTTTTTCGAAAGTTCAACAAAAATTTTCTTTGATATTACCTCGTAAAACCGTCAGTAGTCGATTTTGGACCGTTTTACCGACTGATTTTAGGCTTTGACAACTTCGGCGATGAAGTTTTTGAGCGTTCGCCTCGCAATCTGATTTCTGAGCGTCCGAGCTGCTCCGTTTGCAAGCGCCACGTTGTCTGGTCGCTGTTTCGTGTCCGGTCGTCGCGCCATCATTAGAAATGATCGAATTTCAACCCGGTATGTGTGTGTTTTCATTTGAGCTGGGGACAATTAGTGACGTTTTGGGGGTCAAAACACAAGTAGAGGCATGATAACGGTTTGGAAAACGGGTAAATGAAGTCTCCCAAACAAAATCTGGGAAGTTTTCGGGAGTCATTCGGGAGGCGCTTGCGCATCAAATGTGGTTCTTCGAACTCCCTGGTTGATTTAGCACAACTTTACTTTCTGAATTTTTTCAATTTTTGTTTTTTTTCAAGATGACGATTTTTGTTTTTTTTCAACAACCCAAGGTGGGGTCTCTGCCTGAGGACTCGACTCAAGACAAAAGAAGATTTTCAGATATCTAGATATTTTCATAAGAAAGTACAGTTTTAATTTTTAATGGGAATTTTTTGTTGGTTTAATTTTAAATAATTAATTGGTAGTTTAAAACTTTAATAACAAATTAAACAAAAAAGGCTCAGATGAAATATAGCTCTGCCCGGCGACAAGGAAAGTTGAGCATGGAAGATTTCGATTTGGGGTTCTAAGAAAAACATAATTAATAATCAATAAACAAAAAACAACTTTTTTGAAAAAAAAGAATTGAAAACTCGTGTGCGAGAATAACATAACCAGTTGCATGCGACAAAGACAATGACAACGCTTTAAAATTTCGTGGGCCGCAATCGTCCCAGGCCGCAATCGTCCCGGGCCGCAATCGTCCCGGGCCGCAATCGTCCCAGGCCGCAATCCTTCAGGCCGCAATCGTCCAGGCCGCAATCCTTCAGGCCGCAATCGTCCTAGGCCGCAATCCTTCAGGCCGCAATCCTTCAGGCCGCAATGCTTCGGCCGCAATGCTTCGGCCGCTATCTAATGGGCCGCAATCGAACGCACGCCCCTTTCAACACACAAAACTGTTTTGCTGTCCTGAAAGAAATTCTGTTAAAATAATAATACCATTAAACAGTGTCAAGACAAAATCTCCCTGCACAACAATCGAACAACAACGCCCCGCTCGCACTCACTCTGCCCAATCGGCCCACTCCGACCAGGCGCCCGAGTCGGTCGGCGCGTTTCCGTCGGAGTCCGCAGTCGACGGCTGATGGTCGTTCCTGTCGTGTCTGGTGCTCTGCTGGTGCCACAACGGCGGCGGCTCATGACTGTTCGTTGGTTCCTCCTCGTTCCGGTTGGCGTCGCCGTCCGGCTGGTCGCGTCGAATGAATATGTTCAACGGTTTCGCAATCTTCGACGAGCGATCGTCATCATCGTCCTTTGTCTCCGTGTCCTTGCAGTCGTCGTCCGTGTTGCACGTGCCGAACTCGATGCTGGAGCCGTAGCAGATGCCGGCGCCGTCGCAGCGTCGCTTCCGGAATCGGGTGCCGCCGCCGGTGCCGCACGGCCGTGTGCAGCCCGTCCACGGCGCCCACGTTTGCCATTGAGCTTTTTTTGCGGGGGCGGTTTTTGGTTTGGTTTGGTTTTTGTTGCTGGGGGTTTTGCTAACCGGTTACATGTACGTTTATGTGGGGGAGGAGCTGTTTTTTATAATGACATTCTTGGGCTGTCATATCTGGGGATGGAAGCTATACACGACTATACGGACAGGGTAAATTGTTATTATCTAAAAATGCGGGAGACGCATAAAAAAGGAGGAATATGGCCTTGTGTAAGCAGTGAAAGACTTGGCTCGACAACGCTTTTCAAGTCTCTGATGTGGTACACACGGATACAAGTACATAAGAGTCATATTTTTGCGCCCTTTATTTATGATTTCGGTTGCACATGGCAACCCTCGTACTTTGTATTGTAGACAAATGACCTTTCACATTTGCGGATTTCGGGCATTTAGCGACCACTAAAACTACTAAAATAACAATCAGACTTTAGCTCGCTGACACTGGTTTGTCCAGGACAAATTGTATCGCAGAAGCATTGCGGAACGCAAGGTCTCCTGTGGCAAAGGCAATGACTCACGGGTAGGGATGGATCCGGCAAATTTGCCGGAATCCGGGCCGGATCCGGCAAAAGCCCATTCCGGCCGGGCCGGATCCGGCAAAAATTGCCGGAATCCGGACCGGAATGGCCTTTTTATGTCTAAAAAACATCTACGCACATTTCGTCGCTTCTTCATCACATTTTCAGCATAAAACAGCACAGACACAGAAACAAAGTCAGCAAGACACAGCACGTGAACCAACCAAAAATTACAGCAACAACAATTGACAAAATTCACATCGCATAGGGATAATCAAGTGCTGGCAACACTCCATTCAGAAACATGACCTTTTCGGCGTTCTGAGTTGACAGACGAGATCGGCTGTACACAAACACCTGCCTGGCTTCAGAGAACATTCGTTCGCTTGCCACGCTTGTTGGTAGCGGTGCCAGGTATCTGCGCGCGATTGTCGATAGTTTGGGGTATTTAGACGAGTTCAGCCGCCAAAAGTCTAGCATTAGATCACTTTTGTCCGGTTCGTCGATAAAATCATCCAACTCGTACATATTCATTTCGCCGCGCAGTTCGTCTTCGAGACTGCATTCGCCTGACGGGTTGCGCGGTCGCGCAGCGTGAAACTCGACGCCTCCGTGGAGGCCAGTCGATTTCTTTTTTGGTTCGGGCTCGCGTTCACTTTCGTTATCGTCGTTGTTCGCGATCTCGGATGTATCGTCGCAATTTGTGGGCGTCTCCGGTCGTTTCAAGATTTTCTTTTCAATGTGAAGGAGTTCACAACGAATCGCGCCTTCATTTTCGAAAACGACTGCAGTATTCTTGAATCGCGGATCAACGTACGTGGCCATGATGTTGGATTCGTTGTGGAAAAGCGCACGGAAGCGTGTGTCGATGCTGGTCAGCAGCGTTTTTTTCGTCGTACCAATGCCACTCGCATCGACTTGTTCGATGCGCTGCTTCAGTGCGCAAACGGCGGGCAACACCATTGAAATGGATTCGTCGTTGGGGGGGGGGGGGTGTTATCGGGTTTTAGAGGATCACGGCACCCCCGCACACCCACGGTAACACACGTAGCTAAAATCGCTGGTGTTCTGGGGCTCACAAAAAAGCAACTGTTTGACAGCTAACTGAATAAGACCAACGAAGATGGCTGATTTCAAAAAAACCTGCTATTGTTCATCAACAACGTCGGCCAAAAGCTGGCAGCCACGTTTTGTAAAGTGGACGATGCTGCACATAAGTTTACCACTCAAGACAAAAGCAGTGAACCATTTACCATTGAACAGAACACTAAACTAAAGAAACGCTCACTGATCACATGTCAAATGCACAACAACAAAACCAACAAAGCACCGAAACAAATTTGTCAAACCATTGAACAGCTCTGAAACGGAGGAATCAAACTGGTTAATTCGCGGGTCTCGGCCATTCCGGCCGGATCCGGCCGGATCCGGCAGAATTGCGCCGGAATCCGGACCGGATCCGGATCCAATTTTAGGCGCCGGAATCCGGAAACCGGAATCCGGACCGGAACCGGCTCCATCCCTACTCACGGGACAGACGGTTTATCCTGCCACACTAGTTGAAGGTGACACCGGTTAAAAAGGTGAAAATCAACGGAAGACAACTCCTTTTTGTCACTGGTGCTGGTGTGTACACAGCGGTGCGTACGTTAACAACAACGAAAAAGCTACATGCAACAATGTTTTGCAATCTCTGATTTTTCTGTTTTTGCACAGAATTTACAGAATTTCGCACATGGTGTGATTTTAGATTAAATCGAAGAGGACAATTAAAACTTGAAAGTTTTACGCTTTTCAGCAAAACAAAAACGAAAACGAAAGTTTCGGATTCGCTGCCCTCCGGGGATATAGCGACCGCAGGCCACCGAAACCGAAATCGGGCTAAGATCACTGGTGCCCCCAGGACAGAGCGGGGCTTAGAGGCTGTCCCCCTAACGTGGCGATCGGTATTGGGTATTGGTTCCACGGGATGGTGAGCCGTCCATTCCCCAATCCCACCGGAGTTTGGTACCTTCGGGTTTCCGGAAAAACAAACAAACGCGGCGCAAAAATATGACTCTTATGTACTTGTATCCGTGTGTGTACCACCTCAGAGACTTGAAAAGCGTTGTCGAGCCAAGTCTTTCACTGCTTACACAAGGCCATATTCCTCTTTTTATATGCGTCTCCGCATTTTTAGATAATATTCTGACTTTTACATAAGCCCAGAAGGTCGGACCAAAAACACAATTCGACTCAGGTTTTTCATTTTTCGTTTTTAGGCCGATTTCGCCTATGCTATTTCTACGGCCGATTCGCCCAAAATCGTCACGATTCAGTACCTAGAATTGCTCACACAAGAAAACTGACCCAAAACCCGTGATTGGCGCAATGAATTACCATGGAAAACACCGACTTCTTGTTTTTCATTTCTGGACCGGTTTCACTAAATTCCACGGCCGATTCGCCCGAAATCGTCACGATTCGGTATCTAGAGTTGCTCACATGAAAAAATTAACAGAAAATCCGTGATCAGTGTATTTAATTACCATGGAAAACACCGTTTTTTTTGTTTTTCATTTCTGGACCGATTTCGCCAATTTCCACGGCCGATTCGCCCGAAATCGTCACGATTCAGTATCTAAAGTTGCTCACATAAAAAAACTAACCCAAAATCCGTGATCAGTGCATTGAATTACCCTGGAAAACAGCCTTTTCTTGTTTTTTGTTTCTGGACCGATTTCGCCAACTTCCACGGCCGATTCGCCCGAAATCGTCACGATTCAGCATCTAGAGTTGCTCACGTAAGAAAACTAATCCAAAATTCGTGATCAGCGCATTGAATTGCCCTGGAAAACACCCTTTTCTTGTTTTTCGTTCCTGGACCGATTTCGCCAATTTCCACGGCCGATTCGCCCGAAATCGTCACGATTCAGCATCTAGAGTTGCTCACGTAAGAAAACTAACTCAAAATTCGTTATCAGCGCATTGAATTACCCTGGAAAACACCCTTTTCTTGTTTTTCGTTCCTGGACCGATTTCGCCAATTTCCACGGCCGATTCGCCCGAAATCGTCACGATTCAGCATCTGAAGTTGCTCACGTAAGAAAACTAACCCAAAATTCGTGATCAGCGCATTGAATTACTCTGGAAAACACCCTTTTCTTGTTTTTCGTTCCTGGACCGATTTCGCCAACTTCCACGGCCGATTCGACCGAAATCGTCACGATTCAGCATCTAGAGTTGCTCACGTAAGAAAACTAACCCAAAATCCGTGATCAGCGCATTGAATTCCTACGGACTAAACATTTCTCCTATTTTTCGTAGCTGAGACAAAATTTGTAAGAGTGAAAAAAATGATACCCAGTCAAAATGCTACGAATTTTCAAAAAATGCACAATTTTGACCCAAAAAATGCCCGGCCAAAAAATAAACTAAGTTTTCAGAATCTACGGATGAATTTACCTGAGGAAACATTTTTGTTCAACTGTGAAAGTGTCCCAGCTAAAAATTGAAAGGGCGAACACTTAAAACCAGGTGAAAACCCTGCGAACTTTTAAAAATGCCCAATTTTTACCCAAAAACAAGGTCGGGGCAAAAAATTAACCCAAAGAGCAAAATCTACGGATGAAATTACCCCAGGAAACATTTTTCTTTGACTGTGAAAGTGTCGTAGGTAAAAATTGAAAGGGCGAACACATGTTGATTACATACCTGAAAAAAAAGAGATAGAAAAATAAGTAACATCAATTTCAGAATAGGTTTTTCGTGTCTACAGCGTATGAAAAGTAGTCGGATAAAAATTTTTTCGCGGCTCCAAACACAACTTTGGGTGTTTGTTTCGTGTGCACAGAAACAGGTTTGTGGCTTATTAATAGGTTCGCGCAGGACGCTGATGAAATTTGAAAAACGCGCGCGAGAGGATAACGGCTCATATAATGCGTGATGCGCTGTCCGCTCGCTGACGCTCGCTCGCGCATCCGCATGATAAAAGTTTCGTTTGAAAGGTTGGCCGATAAGTGCTTGAAGACGTTGGTGGGATCGACCACCAAAATTGCACTTTTACTTGATTCTTACTTTGCAGTTGTTTTGTATGACACCAAAAAATGCGCAAACATTGCAACACTGCACTGAAAAGCTGCGTGATGCAGAGGCATTAGAACGTTTTAACTTTCAGGGAATTCAAGCACACTAGTTAGCACCGGGTAAAAATAACATTAACATACAATTTTGAGTTATCATTTGCAACTGCTAGAAATTAGAATATTCAAAATGCCAAGTTCCTGACCGAAAACAGCTGATTTGAAACAAATTCAATCAAAAAATCAAAAAATGAGCTTCACTTACCCTTGCCGGACGACTGGCAACTTTGTTCGTTGCACGTCCGGCTTTGTGAGCTGAAATGATGTTCAAAATGAAAAAAAAAACTCTCGAGCTTCCTGGGCCGAAGACATTTGTGGTATTTTTTGACAGAATAGAAGTAGAACAGACAGCATCAGAAAACAAACAAACAAACAGAAACTCTTCTCTATGAACAACTCCTACAGAAACTCAGCAAACACCAATCATCCAAACACGCCAAAAAAGGTAACATGGCGCCCAAAAACATGTCCCACGTGTCAATGTTTCACAATCAAAGTTTCTGTAAATCAACAGAAAAAAGCAAGGATAAAATTGCAAGCAAGTTTGCATATTATGGCGAATGCTGCGACCAACGCACCTTCTACCGGTGCAAATGCGCGACTGGCACCGGCGTCTCCTCAGCTGCACACCGCCGGCGCACGTGCGCGAGCAGACCGACCAGGTGTCCCATTCGGACCAGATCTGCTCCGACGACCGCTGCGTATGGCAGTCTTGCGTCTCACACGCCTGCAGCTGGATGGAGGAGCCGAGGCAAGTGTCGCCTGTGAAACGGACGAAACTGTGTGATATCTTTTATTTTTGTCCCGCGTCTCAATGCGCGCATAGATGGGTAAGCAGTCTCATGCACGACGCGGGAATTCAAAATTTGCAAAGGATTCCGAGTCTCCTAAATAAGGCCGCGTCACTTAGGCTATTCTGAATTACCACATAACGATTGAAACTAGTTTCCTTTCACGTCCACAACCGCATTGAGTCGCAGGTCTTAAAGAAAAGATAATACGTGTGTGTGAAGCCCGAAAAAGAAAGCGAAAAATCTCTCTGTGGGGATTTCTCCGCCACCGATGGTGTATGCAATCGTTAATTGGAGCCAATCGTAGGGTTGCCGCGAGACAGCGTACCCGCGAGACGAGACAAGACATGAGACAGAGGGTCACAAGACGAGACGAGACATGAGACAGAGGGTCACAAGACGAGACGAGACATGAGCCAGAGGGTCACAAGACGAGACATTAAACAGAGGGTCACGAGACGAGACATTAAACAGAGGGTCACGAGACGAGACATTAAACAGAGGGTCACGAGACGAGACATTAAACAGAGGGTCACGAGACGAGACATTAAACAGAGGGTCACAAGACGAGACGACACACGAGACAGCCAAAAATCGCGCGAGACGGGACACATCTCGCGGCAACCCTACCAACCAAATCAAGAAACGGCAAACAAAAACCGCATCCGCTGTCCCACCGTCACAAGTGCGTCGTCGGCTGTGTCGGCCGCTGCCGCAGCTCACATCGCACTCCGACCACGCTTGCCACGCGTTCCACGTCGACTGTTTCGTGACGCAGTTGTCCTGTTCGCAGGTCTCCCGCTGGCGACTGGTGCCGAGGCAAACGCGTCCCAGACAAGAGCGTACACGTTGACGGACGCCACGACCGCAAGACGCCGAACAGACCGACCACGCCGACCAGCCGGCCCATTCGGACGCTGCAAAAAAACCGCAAAACTTGAGGAACTTTGTTGTTGAATTGAGATTTTATCGGAGTTTCCTGCTTTTTCGCGAAATAAAATGCATGGATGGATGGACGGTATTGATGCTGATTGGATGGTGCAAGGTGGTGACATTGCCAATTACCGCTGGTGATTGAAAATTTTGCCGATCGCTTACCGGTGTCTTCAATGTCCATATCTTTGGTCCTTGAGTTTATCGCAGCGTCCTTTGCTGGACAGTCGGTGCGGGGATCTTCCACAACAGCTTTGTTGTTGCAGGCGAGTTTCTGAAATGGTCCATCAATCAGTCAGCCAATCAGTCAATCAGTCAATCAATTAATCAATCAATCAATCAATCAATCAATCAATCAATCAATCAATCAATCAATCAATCAATCAATCAATCAATCAATCAATCAATCAATCAATCAATCAATCAATCAATCAATCAATCAATCAATCAATCAATCAATCAATCAATCAATCAATCAATCAAATAATCAATCAATCAATCAATCAATCAATCATCAATCAATCAATCAATCAATCAATCAATCAATCAATCAATCAATCAATCAATCAATCAATCAATCAATCAATCAATCAACCAATGAATCAATCAATCGTTCATCGGTGAAATACAAAATCCCCAACCTGACAGGCGCCTTTCACGCAGAAACTGCTCGGTCCGCACGGTGTGCCGTCCGGAAAATTGCCGATTGTTCTGATGAATCCCGTCGTACGCATGTGACACCAGATTTTGCACGGCGATTGCTCATCTGAATAGATTGCTCTGGATTCGGTTTCCATAATTGCGTGATGAATTCCGCTTTGTTTTCGTACACCACTCACACTGAAATCCTTTGCCGGACAACTGTAGATCGGGCGTATCCGGATCGCTCCGCAGTTTTGTGCACTCCTTTGACGCGTACTCGTCCGGCGATAATCCGTGGCAAGTCTGAGATGTTCAAAAAAATTTTAAAGTAAACCTTAAAAAACAAGTGAGTAACAACCTCTTGAAAAATTCGGTATTTCAACAAGTCCACTCACATGTTGCGTGCAGACGAGCCCGCGAACACTGGAGCCCTTGCAGTCATGGCCGCCGTTATTCGGCCTGCGATACAAATGAAAAAAGCTAAGGCTATTTTAATAAAGCAATTGTGATTTCTCAGGGGCTGATCCAAACTGATGGTTTTATGCTGAACAAATTTAGCTGTGTTCTTCTTACAATGTCAATTATTTTCCCATTTGCGGTTATTTTTTGCTTTAATTGGCTCTTAGTTCGCACAAGCAAACCCACACTAACGGTGGATTCTCGCACAGTCTGATGGCACGTCGTAGGCGCATTTGTCCTGCAATCGTACAGTCACTGCAGCCACTGCCGCAACTGGACGATGGCGAGTCGTCCCATTGACTCCAGTGGCCGTGCACGGTGCGCGCCTGTCTCGCGTCCCACGACACGCACTTGCCTTCGATGCACCACTACAATGATTCATGACTTTTTCACGGTGATGTAGCGCGAATTTTGAATGAAAGAAAAAAGACGTTCAGAAACCCAATTGTGTGCTAAATTTGACGCGTTTTTTAAACTAATGGATTATCCGCGCTATTCTATTCATTCTTTATCCCTTGTACACATGATTGGGAATTACGTTGGCTTTTTTGAAAAAGACAACTCCTAGTCTGCGGCTGACCCCGCCTTGATGAACTGCCTCATTTATTCGGCCATACTGTACGTATGTAGATATACACAATGTAGCATTACGAGCGGCTATTGTAAGTATCGTTTAGTGGTTAAGAGCGCTGACGAGGAACTGGACTGGTTCAATGAGTTCGACTCCACCCAGAGACAATAATGTAAATCAAATCCAACCAGTTTGAGTTCAAATACAGCCAATCGTAATGCCCCCATGTCCCACCCATTCAACACGATTGACATGATTGCATAAAGCGTCGCTCAATTGTGCTGCACCTTGTTGCTGCCGCAGTACGAGCCTTCGAGCGCAGGATGACTTGTACGAATGATGCCTTCGCCGCCTCCGCACCAAACCATCTCGCAGACGTCCTGAATGGTATATAGTGATTGTGCCGTACATCTCAGTCTCAGAGAGCTGGTACAGTAGGCAAGGCACTTTCAGGAGCGATAGCCTGGCCCAACGGTTTAAGGGGCATTCATGAAGTAGTTTTTAATGACCTGTGCTTCAACACACAGCTGAGAGTCACTAAATACTCTTTCATCTATGCCGCTTTAGTTTGTCGCATTTCTTTCCAAAGTAGCATTTGAAATCGAGGACAAAATTGACACACCTCCAGACGTTGCCCATCCCTGAGCTCATGCGCCCAACAGTCGCCGTGAAAGATTCGACACTGCTGGTGCAAGTTGTACACCTGAAACCGGTCGCGAGGTTGTTTATGAATTGGAATTGGATGAACTGTGAAATGGACTGAAATCGACATTATTCAGCGAATATTCGAGAACAAAAAAAAATTCCAAATGCGGAGGCTTTGACGGACCTGGCCGGGCAGTTTGCCCTCTCTTGAGTGATCAACGGTTGCGCGACCGAAATCGCCGTCTAACAGACAGTTGGACGCTTGCAACGAGCTCCTGAAGTAAACAGCTCTGAATCGCCGTTAAACCCAGACAAACGTGAATTTCCAAAGTTAAAGAAACTCAAGTAAGTTCAGCCAGTTTGACAAAACGTCGTCTGGATCGAGTGGACCAGATAAACAGCGCTTGTTTTTATCTCATTAAAAGCCAGTAACAAAACGAGAACAACAAAACAAATTCTATAAACAAGACGAAACAAAAATGCAATGAAAGCCGACCCGAGTTTATTGATGAACTCGTTGAACTCTCGCACTGAACAACGAGACCAAGCGGTTTTCCCGGAGCCCACAGACGGTGACATCACGCAGCAACGTGCGTCACAGCCATTGTCGCCGTCGTGATACATGCCGAGGCTTAAAATAACAATGAACTGTTACAGTGTGAAGCAAAGTTCAGCAAGAAAAGCGTAATTCGGAGTTACTAAGCACTGTAATTTTGCACGATACTTGTATGCACGCAATCTTGTTCACACGCATTATGACAAATAGTAGTCAAGAAATAGTAAGTAGAAAATACATGTAGTCGTAAGAGTCCCCTCAACTAAATTCACAGCGTAAATTTGCTGAACTGAACAAAAATTGTAACAAAACCGTAGCGATTTCCCTGTTCGCCTGCCTACCTGTGTCCCATTTCGTGCGTGATCACGAACACGGCGCCAAAGTCCAGTCCCTCATTGATCGTGCAGCTTCTCACGCTGCTGCACATTCCTTTCACCGGTGCGTAACCGGCGACGGACTTCAGATGACCACGATAAAGGTCATACCTGTGCGGAAAAGCAAAACGGAAAGTTTAGTGAAGAGTGTTGGGTGGAGAATTGACAGACAGAGGAGGTAGCCGGTTGTTTCTGATTGCAAACAGTCAAACACACCAGCAATAAAAAACGCTTTGCGATGGGCGCTGTGCGTGTGTGTTTGCTTGCAGCTTGTAACTAAACAAAAAATCAAGCTACATTTTCCATTAAAAATGCAGAAAATCAACTACGAAACGAGTATTAAACGTATCATCAATCAGAATATTGAGCCAGACCAACCCAGAAAACAGCAACGCATGATCCCAGTGGCGTGAATCGGAATCAGAGTTCGGATTGATGCTGTTTTGGTATTCGCAGAAGTTCTCCAGCAATAGATCAACCTCGCCATTGTTGTGCTCATGACGGCGTAGCCTAGCCTGAAATTTTTTCTCAACTTGCGATTTTGTTGTTTGTCGAAGTCGGACACTCAAGAAACACTCCGTTAGCAGAATCACGAGCCGCTGTAATGCCATTATTCCTGTATGCGCTAGATGAAACAATGTAAATTTGTTTTCTGCTGAGCTGGTTCTGTTATTTTATTAGTCATCAACAACAATATCAATCGAAAATTCACCACGCAGTACGCTGAGCAGAAAAAATCAACTAAAAGTTCTCTGTGTTTCTACAAAAAAATAGAGAAATTTCAGCAAAAACATTAAAACAAAAACAGACCGGCGCAGTTTTCATCGCTTCATAGCGGACGATCTTCAAACGAACGGGCGGCTCGATCGTGCTGTGGTGGAAGAGATGGTCGATCTGGATTAATTAAGTTGAAAGAGATTATTAATGTCGTTATCGTCGATGCGCGCGCTGCTGATTAGCTGCATCGTCACACACAGGGTTTATTAGCCGTCAAAAAATCTGTTGTTTTTTGCGTGTCTGTTGTCAAGATCTGCCGATTTTACAGTTGTCTCAAAAAACACCTCTATCAAACGTTAAACTATCAACCAAAATGGTAAATAAAAAATTTAAAATAAACTCGAACATTATTGGCGGCGGTCAAGATGAACTTCTGCATCTCCGGCTCCGCCCTGTCGCCGTAGATCTCCTTGAAGTGCTCCCACATCGCGTCGTCAGCGAACACCGCCAGCTCCATCGTGAGCGTTTTGTCGCGCGACACCGCGAGCCGCCGCACGCCGCCGGGATCGTCCGACAGTCGGCGGTCGAGGCTGCTCGCGATGTGCGGTTCGTTCAGGAAGGGGTCTTCGTTTGGGTCTACAATGGTGGATAACAAGGATATTTTAGGCGAATATTAGGTTTGTTTAAACTTGAAGTGATTCACTGAAGTGACCACGGTTAGTTCGGGTTTTGAGTAAAACCTGAAAAAAGAGTAAGGACGGTTTGTTGTTGTTGTTGATGACTTGTACCCTCACTGTAGAAAATAGTTCTAGCCACTTGAAACGTCTCCTAGCCGAGGTCTCCTAGCCACTTGAAACGTCTCATAAGAACAGGAGAACTCATAACATCGTCTTTTTAACTACCACTTCTGAACAGTTCTTAGATATTGTAACTCAAGTCGTCTTGACCATCCTCATATTCAAACAAATTCAACCAACCGAAGAGACACGGCTTCCCAAAAGTGTCTTCGCGAAAGTGACCGCCCATAATGTGGTAGGCATCGCGTTTGACAATAATATGTGGCGAGCCGTGTTCGGTGGCGTCCCGTTTTGGCCGTTGCAATTTTGGCCGATGTCGCTCCAATACCGGTTGTATGAGGTAATAGGCACCCGTTTCAGTCGACACAATACCACGCTGTGTGTGAATAAAAGCAAAAACAGGCTTAATTTAGGTGGGCGATCTACTTGGACGCGTCTCCAGTAACGTTTCCGTGTTTGATACGTACGTTGCTTGTGATTATGAACAACTAAACAGACAGATCAGCATGAACGTAAATTTTTAGCTTGTATCATTGCACATTCAGCAACTGATAAGTAACACAAAAAACAGCCAAGAAATTTTTTGTCAAATTTTCGCGAATTTTTTAGATTAAAAAAAAACGGATTTACCATCTCGTCACCACACCCGACCAGTGATATCCGGGTGTCATTGTGATTGACAGCCGTGCCACGCCAGACGCACTCCTTCGGCTGGTGGTAGCTGCTGCCGTTGGAATGTCTCGTCACTGCGTGGAAATCTGTAACGAAGTTTTGTAATTGAATTCGATATTCGATTTGCACCAAAAAACCATTTGTATAGTCCATCGTGTTGTAAAGGCGGAAACACTATTTAGTTTTTCGTCCGTACGCACAAACGTCGTTCTAAATCCCGTGCGCAAACTAATCGTGTCCGTAATGCATTAAGATAGCACACACGACACGATTTCTAAATCGCGTGGCCATTTTTACGTGTCGTGTCCGTGCGTACGCACAAAAAACTAATTGCTAAACGCGCCTTAAGCGAAACAAAAGTCGATAGGCACCTGGGGATTCTTGCCATAAGCAGACGATCTGCTAGTTGAGCTATCAGTTAAGTACGATCAGTTCAGTGAACCTTTCCGCCACATCTGCATGGCCACCATTTTGGCCTCCAAGGAACTCAACTGGTTCCAAGACATCAATCAGGATTCGGTGATCAACACAAAGTTCATGCAAAAAACTAAAAAAATACCTGCGGATAGAAGGTCATGGTGTGTTATTTCAAACTCGTATAGCTCCCCATCTATCCTCAGTATATAAAGATGGGTATCAGAAGCATCGTTTAATGGTTGCTTGCGTGGATGCTCAAACCAGTGGTCGGGCACTGAAATGGGTAACTTTGTATGAAGCTATCGAGTTCAACCATACTAGCACTCGAAAAAAACACATTCCTTTCTTCTCTGACTAAATGACGAAATATTTGCCACTCAAAACATTCCAGACTTGCAAATTTCGGGCACACCAATCAGCTTATTTAGCCAATCAACTACTTTCTTCGAAATACAATGTATGTAGAAAAAATGATGCGAAACTGACGTGAATTCGGACTGCTAGCACCAAAGACGTGAAGACGCTCTTTCGACGTTAACAGGTCGCTAATGAAAGCGTCCACGTAGCCTGCAATATTGGCTGCAAGCCAAAGCACACCGGCAAACAGATGTAGTCGCACCACCCGCGTACACCACATCGCATAGTTTATTTTTCTCTTTAATTTTATTGAACTTTAAGATGAAAATGTTTCATCTCTCGTTCTCGTCACATAATTTGACCGCCCGTCGGCCCAGGAAACGGGCCACAAAATGTTCTGCAGTTGATGAGAGACCTTTTTTGTTATGGTTGAAAGCTAAACTGTTTTTAGAGTCATTGCTTATTATTTGTCTATATTCGTTTCGTAGCAATTTGTGTATTTTTTGAAGCAGTTGATTCGACTCTTCTGTCTTCTGGTGTGTTTTCTCTGCCTTTCGTGTCACCACAGCATATACGGGCTGAAATAGAAAGGGGTAATGATGTTTCTTCAACATTTGTTTCATTGAGCGAAACTAATAAAACCGAATGAAAGAACACATAGCATTATATTTATTGCATGTAATACGTTAAATAATTTACTTCAACTGAGAAAGGTGAAAGTTGTATTGCACATGAGCAATTCTAACACCAACCAAGTAATTATATGCTTCACACCATCACCGATGGTTTATTTGATTGTGTTATTGTATACAACAGAAAATAAACTCGAGCAATAAGCAAAAAAACTAATTTCTAAGATTGGTAACTATAAATACACACATTTAACATATCAAAAATGGTGTCTTAAAACTTTCTTTTTTTTTGTAATAGCAAGATGCATCAAAAAAGCAGTCGAATTGAAATCTTTTTCTGTTTGCGTTACGTTATAATTTGTAAAAAATTGTAAATTTCCTGTTATAATTGCCAAAAGGTGGTTGTTCTATTTTGAAAAATTAGCATCTTTTGGCGGATCTTTAATTCAATCAAATACGGTTGCTAACGCTGCAAAAACTAATCAATTTCCACAATAAGCTACATAGGAAAACATACAATTTAAAAATGAATATTTACAAGTAGTTTTGTCACTTATTTTGGGGGGTTTTCTGTAACATATGACGTGGTTAATGTGACGTATTCATTACACACGGTTGCTTTTCTGTCTTTTTATGTTTTTTGTCAAATTGGTTTATTCTCTAGCTACAGTATGTAAGTGTTAGACGGTATATATAATTGTAGTCGCTGTAAACATCAATAACAAAGTATATATGCATAAGTTGTTCAGTAGTTATTTTCATTTTCATGATTTGGTTGACATTGTTGGGGGCGTCTTACATGCGTTCTATTGTTAGCGCCTGTTTGCAATTACATGCACATAGTAACAGACAACGCAACTTTAGAACATCACTGCTATGAAACAAGTAATGACATCCGAAACTTTAGCACTCACACTCCTAAGTGAGCAGTAATTTGTTTTTAAGGTTAGAATAACAATATAAACTACTTTATGTAAGTAGGAGATTTTTTTTTGAGAACTACTTTCAAGAGATTTTGTTGTACAAAGACGAACAAATATTAGCAAAACCGGTTTCTCTAAACATACATGAATAGTCAATTTTATGATTACGTTGAAACCACAAATAAAACTATGTTTTTCGAGTTTATGTGTGACGGTTAAAAGTTTTTTTCTTGCGCAAATGCTTCGGTCGAATCTTACTACTGAAGTTTTATTGACGATATCTCACATTCCAATTTTTAAGTGCACAGTTAGACACTTTTTATGATTTACTTGTCATCGTTATAAGATACCAGGAAAGAGTCAAACATACATAAAAACTAACTTAAATAAACATTGTATCTAGATACACTAACGAACTTATGTATACTGAAATATGTTGCAGGCAAAAAAGGTAAAAGTTATGCCATTTTCAGACTGCACAACAAACTAAATATATGATACATACATTGAGCGGTTAGACTTCTGAATTTTCCACGCAAGAAAAAAGTGAATAAAATAACAAATAAAAAAGAGCGACTTTACAAACGGAGTAACTTACGTCGAAAGGGGAAGACAAGTGAAACGAGATGAAACCGTTTGCGATAAAAGTATGAGAATCAGGGAAACTCAATCAAGTAGAAATTGAAATGTGTTTTCGTTTCACAAAAAAACTACGCAGTCTTGGAAATGATGAACAGGCACGTCGGGCCTCATGCTGAGTTCAAACTTTGGAAACACTACTGCACGATATAACGGTTGATGGTTGATGCTTTGCAGGTGGAAAAATGTGAAATGACCAAAACTTCAAAAGGTCGTTTTTAAGAGTCTCGAAAAAAGTTTTTTGAAAATTACCGTAACTTACCATCGGAGTAAAGTATCAATCATATGACAAGTTTCCTTAAAATTCCTTATGCATTGTTGAATCATTGTTTGCACGCAGTGATTGACAAGTTTGTTACACGAATTAATCATAAAGAGCAAGATCATGTACTATTTTATTCATGGACGTGGAGAAGAAATTTGAAATCTTTCAAGCTGCGCGCAAACCAGTTCAACCACTGTGCCAAAGAAAAACAACTTCAACAACACAATTATAAAGATAATCAATTTTCACATCATTAATCGCCAGCTGAACATGGCTGAAACAAAACTGGCGACTTTTAAAGACCAAAGTGTATGGACTGGTCAGCATTCAAAATCTTGTAAAAAACCTGCAGCATTGTACACCAAACTCTGTAGTGTGATGATGCGTCATGCGTCGGCATGAAATGCAACATGATACTCTGAAAAGCACACAATGACCGACCACACACAACTATATTGAACAATGTCGAAAATTTTGACTTTTGACTTGATATACAGTTCCGAGTGTCATTTTTAGACTGAACACAATAGTTACAAATGTCTATGTCCATGTGGAATATGTACATACAACTGCTAGCAACATCTGATTTTAAACATGTGTTGCATTTGATATGATTTTGAAACAACAATGGGCACAAGAGAAAAATGAACTGGAGGGAATGGAAAAAAATTACTAGTAAAACTGCAGATATGTTAGCATGAACAAAAGCATTCGCAAGCGAATGTTGTGTTTACAATCGTGAAATCGACTGTCAAATAGTCAGGTTCACTTTATTATGATGCTGTGTATCTACAGTATCCTTATGGTCTGTTTTGTAACGCCGTACAAACTGTTCTTCGGTGATCGCCTTTTGCATCTTGTCTTGCACAGTCACAAACAAAAACACGTGATGCTAAAATTCCTGAAGATTCCAAACAGTTACATGAAAAGATCGGGTCGAGACCAATTGCAGTACTGTACCAAGCTACTGTACCCAGTAGGGGGTGTGGAGTTTGACTTTTCAAAACGTTGTTCTACACGCGCAATTTTGCTAGAACAACAACATGTTCATGTACTTTTATGTTCATCATCTTTACATACATGTGTATCAGGAGCAATTTTACTACACATGTAACAACAAAGTTATAATGCATTATTGGATGGAAGACATTGAAAAGTCAAAAATTCAGTTTTATTTTCTTGCATGCTGTACACTGCTAGATTTATGATGAAGAATAGAATTGAATTGCAGAAAGTTAGAAATCATTGCTATACACATTTTGAATTTGACGTCTGCAACTGCGGTTAAATTGGCAAAAATGTCTTTTTTGGACGTTGCTGGAGTTATGTTGTTTAAGAACGAGATGTACATAGTGACTTAGCAAACTACTTGTACTTGAATGAACATAACTTGACTTTTTCTTTTTTTAAATTGGGTTTGATCAACGGAAGCGGATAGGAATAGAAAGCAAAAAAATGAAATGTTTTGCCTTATAGAAGTTTCTGAATGGCTTATTTCCACACTTGTTTCAAAACTGCGAATTCCGACATGTATACGTACATATGTACATGTATCAATCAGCCACAAAGACGCGAACACCTTTAGTCACCCAGATTGTATATTATGATATTGAAATAATCTTTCAAAAATTTTAAAAATGTACATGCACTTGACTCGTACACGGTCAGTCTCTTTTAATGCTAGGACAAGTTTAAAAAAAATTACACGTGCTTCATATGTACCATCCAGATCAAAACATTAAGAATCCAGGAAAACCTTCACAGTTATTACTGTAACTCATCATCTTCGTATTCTTGGACGAATCATGTTATGTTCGGCGGAACTGTCAAATAAAAAAAAAAACAAATCTAAAATGTCAAATGCTTTCGCTGTGGCTACTTTAGCCTTAGAAAGCCGCACACCTTCGGACGTTTGTACTTGTAACATTTTGTAAACGGTCGTGTCGAGACCAAAATCGGTATGGGAGGTACAGTAGTCAGTCAGCATTCTAAGAAATCATCACATCAGATTTGTATGTTATGCCATAGGTATACGCCTCAATAGAAATGGGGCATTAGTATTGGAGATTTTGAGTTAAACATATGCGCGGAATTGATTGAAGTTAGTTAGATATTCTTAGTTTGATCCATGCAGGAATGATAAACATGTAATAATGCATTTAGGATTCGGCGACTTAAAAATGTTGATTTTTGAAAAAAATTAGCATGGTATTGTAACAAGGAAATAAAGAATTGAGACTTATGTACACGCTCTTTGCAAATCGATAAATTCTTCTTCAAAATCGATGAATACAAAATGGAGCTTTGGGTCAAAAAGTGCTAATTTTTAAAATGGCTCGTATTCGCCAATAGTAGAAGATATTGAGCTGAAATTTGGAAGACTTACAGAATTTATGCCTTTTTATGTATTCTTATTTTAGCTGAAAACATTGATTCAAATCCGTGCAGTCGACAAAAAACAAAAAACGTTGCTTTTTTTACTGCGTTCGAACACTTCTCTGGATAAACATCACTGAAGTAGTCATATAGGTGCTCTGAAACTCTTCTTTTTAGCACCGAACTCTGATTTAGTAGTTTCAGGGCTCTATATACATAGTACATAGTTTGCTCAATAAATGTACATAGTTTGCTCCATGTGGTTGCCGTTGTCTTTAGTGAGTGTGTTCAAACGATCGACCCACTGTCCATCGAATCTTTCCATAAAAAAAAACAACGTGAACCTCAGTCGTTGGTCCTAGCCTCACTGTGATATTACAAAAACAGTTTGTTGTTTTAAAACTGTAAAATGTTGCTATTTTGAGTTGCCACATGAAGATTGAAACTAGTTTCCATCTACGTCTAGAAACGCATGAAGTCGCAGAACCCAAAAAATGGTAACAGAATGAAACACGAAATTATACCTTAGTAGTAATATAGTAAACATTTTTTCGAATACGTGTGTACACTTTTAATGACTTTCAGCTACACACGCACATGACAGACTAGATTGATTTATTTTTCACCATACTTCGATCTCATCATTTAGGCACGTGCCGCACCGTTCAAAAAAACCAGTTTTATGCAGAAAAATGGTTTTACACTTTGCACCACGTATCACGGACTAGTGATTAAGGTCAATCCCTAAAAAACCAAACTCACTCTTTTCATTTCTCTCATCCTCATCTCAATTTAGTGAATTCGCTTTTCTGCTTTTGATAAAAAACAACTATTGACAATCAATCAATACAGTCATTCAGTCCGGCATTGCTCTGACCTTGGCGATTCCATTTTTTTCACTTCAGTAAAATTCAATTCAAAATCAAAATTCAAGTTCACCGTACCGAGCTTCCACTTCCTGAAAGCAAGTTCAACTTTTGTTAACTAAAAAACTGTTAATTTTTGCGGCAGTTTGATGTGCTTCGACTTCTTTATTGCTGTTCTGCTGTAAAAGCTTTTCGAAACAATATTTTCAATTAATACAAAAGAAATGATCCATTCAGTGAGCGACGGTGTTTGGTGGGTTCACTTCTGCCCCCATCCCCGTTCACTGAAACCATTATAGACAAACAAGATTGTCTTCTGTTTTACACGTGTTTTAATATCAAATCTAATTTGAAAATGTGAAACAAAAAACTACAAAAATCACACGGGCATAAAACAAACGTGCACACGCAAAGCATATTAAAGTGTTTATTGGGACGGATGCAAAGGTCAGAGATATTTGACGAATAGTTATGATGATCGCGAAAAAAACAGAAAATACGATGGAAAACACCAGACCTCTGTAGTATTTCAATTAGAAAAGTAAACTTTATAAATTCACACGTTTTATCACATTTGTTCTGAAGAAATGTACAGCGGGGCTAAAAACCTACAATGGTGGAAACGGCTTTGCTCGCTAATGATTTGACATTATTGAAGTCTGAAATTTGCAAAATAATACAAATATAAAATGTGTCCTGCGTCATGTCCCGTTCCCTGTCACCAATAATTTTAGATTTGTATGACATGAGAAAATATTTGAAATAAAAAGTACATTTTAAACGATAAATGCATTTTTCGGGAAGTTCATGAAAAGGGATACGAATTTAACTGGACACGAGCCGGGCATACATGTTTACCATGGCTGAGAAGTGTTTGCTAATATTTTAGCTAAATCGTGTTTAGACCTTTTTAGTTCTTGATTTCAGGCACGTTCACGAATATCTTAGTTTAAAAAAATAAAAAGCAAAATTTGTATGTCACGTGTTCTAAATTTGGTATTTATTTGTTTTCTCGCAAAACATTGTTGATTTTTGACAAATCATATTCACGTTATACAAAAGTTCAACCCTGACAAACGCAAAAAAATCAAACAAAATCGCTTTATTGCGCTTCTTAATCTAAAGTACAACAGAATGCGCATTTTTGACATTATTTTTCTCTCTCATCGGATCGCACTCATCCCTGAAAAGATGTAGCACGATTGTTGGAAAAAAGATCTTTTTTGTCAAGAACACTTTTGCAAAAAAAGATACTTCGAGTTTTTACATCGACGAAAATAGTTTCTGAACGACTAATGAGGCATGTGTGTATCACATTCGAAAAAGGACATTCGGAAAAAACGCATCTGTTAAATCACACCATTTTGCCTGAACATCCGATCTACCGTCAAATGAATTTTCAGTGTATTTATTATATAACAAGTTCGGGTTGGCTCTAATGGAACACTAAAACAAAAACACTGTTTTTGCGGCCGATTTTAGCGCATTTTTCGCGCGCATAGTTCTCGTATTTTTTGAATAGATTTCTATCAGAGAAACTTTATCACACTTTTTGTTTGTGTGATAGGATTCGTTGTTGTGTGTTTTACGAATGTTGTGTAATGATGGTTTTTCGGTTTTTATCTTTTGGTTTTGCGTATTTTCCATTTAAAAAACCGCATCTATCAAACTGGCTACAAAACTCGCCAGTAAGCTCGCAAATCTAAACTCGCAAGTGAACCTCGCTACCAAAATCGCTTAAAAGTGTTAGCACGTTAGGAGACAATATAACGTTGTTTTAAGCGGCATTTATGAAGTAGTATTTAGTGACGCGTAACTGTCTTAAAACATAGCTGCGCGGGTGACTAAATACTGCTTCATGAATGCTGCATTAGATTGTTTTTTTCACAACTGTCACAGTGTGCTGATTGGCTGACAAACGACTGTTCAAAGTTGCAATTATCTGCATTTCGTCACCTTATTGTTTGTTTTATCAAAAACAAAAATTTTTATTCTACACATTTACCCAAGGTCGCAGAAATTCAGTCCGTCATTTCTACGGTTGTTTTGTCTTTCGCACGAAACTTTCCGCAATTAATTACGCGCATTGTTTCACGTCTTTGTCCCTTCATAGAATTGCATTGTCATTATGGCATGAAAACCGCAATAATCTATAATGCAGATATACAGTAATGTTCGGGTGAACAAGAGAAAAGGTGCAATCAATAACCACAACTCCGCGGTGAAAACTGACAATACCAACGATCAGAAAATAACAACTCATCGCGATATACTTCCATGTGAACCGAACGAAGAAATACAGAAAAAACCGGAATTGCTTCCGTCTCTAATTGCGTCCAGTCAGTCACCATGACCCGCGGTATCAGCGGAGAACAACGATAAAAAAACGTTGCGAATTTTTCGCGTCTGACGAAAAATAGTAATTCGTGGGACTGCTGAGAACGAATACGGAAACTGTCGACACAACATTCAAAGCGTCGTCCATATATACACCAGTGAAGCGTGCATGATTTCTTAATTTAAAACGTCTTGCACATAAGAGCGGTATGACTAGCGCTCGATGGCCAAAAAATGAAATTTTGACATTTTGGGCTAAAACGATCCTACTAAGTGTCCTGAGTAAGCGCACAAAATTTTTCGGCCAAACACCTACCGTAACCCGAGTTATGGCCATTTTATGTGTTGGCCGACGGGCGCCGGTGACTCCGGCGACCGATCGTCGATTTGCATTTTTTGAGCTTTTAAAGCAATTTTACGCAAATCCGAGGTAACCACGTGAAAGAGGAGAACAAACTGAATCAGATCCACTACTTTTTGATTAAATTTAGCAAATTTTTAGTTGTACCCTGAAATTCTGGCTTGTACGACAGAGATTTTAAAAAAGCGCCCGGCTCTAACGGTTTCAGAAAATTTCGCAATAACAGAAAGATAGCCCAGATTCTGGGCTTTACGATGATGCTAAAATCGTGCCTCGTTATTACTTTTTGGCTATTTTAAAATAGTTTTCCG